>ML799280.1:252987-278737 GCA_009831015.1 Picea engelmannii
GTATGAAACTTTGTGCCACTCTAACCATGTTGAAGAATTGGATTATCATGTGCATAATAATCTCTTGTATCATCTTGGCAAGTTGTGTATTCCATAGGGGGAAAGAATCAACATCATAAGGGAAACACATTCTTCTCTTATTGTTGGTCATTTTGGTGTAGGCAAGACAATGGCTAATTTGCAAAGATACTGCTACTGGCCTAAGATGAATGAAAGTGTTTCGCGATATATTCGAGGATGTTCGTTGTGTGCTACAAGTAAACCTAGCAATCAAAAGTTGGGTTTGTACACTCCACTTCCAGTTCCTTCTCGACCTTGGGAAAGTATTTCCATGGATTTTGTTGGTGGTTTACCTATGTCTAGATGTGGTCATGATTATATTTATGTTGTGGTTGATCGTTTTAGCAAGATGTGTATTTTGATGCCTTGTACTAAGCAGGTAACGACAGAACAAATGACACAGTTGTTCTTTCAAAATGTTTGGGTACATTTTGGTTTGCCTAAGTCCATTATTTCTGATCGGGATTCTCGATTTGTTGGAAGTTTTTGATCGAGCTTATGGGCACTCATGGACACCAAGCTTAAAAAGAGCACAAATTTTCATCCGCAGACAGATGGTTAGACAGAGGTGGTAAATCGTACAGTGGTGCATCTTCTTCATGCTTATTGCAGCAAGCATCCTAAACTTTGGGATGAACATTTACATTACATTCAACATGCATGCAATCGAGCTAAGCACTCTTCGACATAAACGTCGCCATTTGAAGCATGTTTTGGCTATTTGCCCAAGTCTCCTTTAGATTTTATCTTTGGGAAAGATATTGCTGTCGATGGTCAATATGACATTGATAGGGCAGAGAAGTTCATTGAACAAATTCAGTCGATACATCAGGTGGTGCAAGAGCAGTTGGAAAGGAGTCAGGCCAAGTACAAAAAAATACATGACAAGCATCGTGTTGATCACAGTTTCCAAGTTGGAGATGAAGTTTGGCTTTACATCAGCAAGGAGAGGCTTAAAGGAGAAGGTAAAAAGTTGAAACCAATTCGATATGGTCCTTTCAAGATTGTTGACAAGATTGGTAACAATGCTTTTCGTTTAGATTTGCCTCCTTATATGCAGATGTATGCAGTTGTTAATGTTGAGAATTTGAATTTGTATGAGCCTACATTGATTGATGATCAAGGAGAAAATGTTCAGATTCCTTCCATAGATGATTTTTCTCCAGAGTATCTAATAGAACTGCAGGAAGACACCATCCTTGACAGGAGGATGCGAACTTCAAAACGAGGAAATGTGGAGTATTTGCGAGTTGGTCTTAAAGGGACGAATCCAAGCAAGCCCAAGTGGATTGAGGTTGGAAGGGTGAGGGAACTTTACCCTCATCTTCACATAGACTGAAAAATAGTCTTTTGGAGTTCCAAAAGATTTCCAATGGGGAGGTGTGATCAGGGGATCAAATTTTGCTCAAAAATTCAAAGTGCTCGGAATCGTTTCAAACCAAACAAGAGCGTAGGCCTCGTCGTTGCGAACCCAACACAACTCGTTTCGTCTCAAACAGACGTCGAGAGTGAGAGATATAGCGATCTGTTCATCAAGTCAAACAGGCAAAACAAATGATGTTGATTGTACAGTCCGTACAATCCGTACAGTCTGACGTGGAAGGGCCGTACAGACTGTACGATGACATGTCATATGATGATGTGGCAACCGATTGTTGGTTGGCAGCTGTCGAATCGGTAAGTGACACGTCTCCTTTGGTGGCAAATGGTGTGAGGGCACATGGCCCAATCCGTGGGCGCCATGTGTCACTCATTGTTTGGTTTATGGTTGTATGTGAAATTATGGGAGTCTGTGGGGTTTGACCCCTAGACCTCCCCCACTATGTAAAGCCTTCACAAACCTTCGCTGACCAATGTGCCGCCGCATGGTTCTTTTTATCTATGTGGTGCCAAACTTATTTAAGTTTGTTTAATGTTTAAAACGGAGGGGGGTCGGGCCGGGACTTAGCCCCGACCCGTGGTCTTATTACATAGCATGTGACCCATTGTAATATTACCCGTAGTCATTTGTGTTACATATATACCATGGAACCCACGGTTGGCGCGGGGTTTAAACATAACCCATGTTTTAATTTTTGTTATATGTATAACTATACCATTGTTTATAAACGCACAAGGGGTTATTCTATATAGCCCATGGTTTTACATATGATCGGAGCACAGGGAAATTACACCCGTTGTAACAAATTAACCACTTTTTTCCATGCACACGGTCATATGACCCTTATACGCCCAGGAGCTAGGCAGTTAGGGGATGGTGCGCCCTTAACCATCCTACGGTTTGCACCGTTGGCATGGTTGCACCCAGTGCTAGGTTTTCACGCTTTAAATTGCGTGTGAGCCAGGTTCAAATGACAAGGGTGCAATTTGTAGATGCAGAGACAACAAGCTTGAAAGAGGATACTTCCAGGAGGCATAACTTCTTCGTTTTTCGACCGATTGAGGTGCCGAAAGAGCCCAGACAGGGGTTTTGGAACACTCTGAAGCCATTGGAGCAGTCGGTTTGTCAGTTTGAGCATTGTAAGACATGTTTTTGAGCACGTTTTGAGCAATTAATAATAATGATCCATTGGAAGCTAGACCAGGAGATGTAGCCCAAGAGAGGGGTGAACTCCTTTATCAATTGCTGTGCTTATGTGTTTATGTTCATTGATTATGCTGTTGTCTATGTGCAATTTGCATAAGTAATCCTTTAATCTATGTGTTGCAAACTGATCCATTTTCTTTAAACACATAACATTCACTTTCAATAATTTTCAAGTTTTTCAAGTCTTCTTCAATTTTGAGATCACAGGTGGTCTTCCACACATAGATTACATGGATACCTCGACTTCCTTTTTTCGGTGTTGCCCCCACCAACATTATTAGTGGGTTTCTTATCCCCCTTACCCTTCTTAGGTTGTTTTTTCTTTCCATTGGGCTACTGGGTGGCCTTCGGATTTGTCAATTGCACACTGTGTACATCCAACATTTGGGTAGGGGGATCAGCGAGAACAGTAGTCTAGATGGCCGTTGTATGTTGGATAGACAATTTTGGCAATTGTTTCATCATTTGTTCAGCGGGATTTATTTGTGTTGAACCAACAATACCATCAGCATGTGGTCCAACTCACTGTTTGGTTTTATCAAGTATTGATCATGGCAAATCTGGCAAGATCTCGTACAGTATACCAGACTGAAAATAGATTAGCTCAAGTTGTTGAGATCTCATGATTGCATGTTCTTTAGAAAACACTCTCGACGTTGTGACGTCTTTGGATAAATGTGGGACCAAAGACTTAATGAACCACTCTATCAGGAATGTTGGTGGGAATGGCACATTAATCAAACTCTTCAGGGGTCTCCACTTTTGGATGTGATCAAAGATATGGTCCACTTTTGTCTATTCTAAATTGGCCAGTAATTTTGTGCCAGCATCGTATCTCACAGGTAATTGGAAATGGTTTAGGAAATCCATTGCAAATTCGCCAAAGGAAGAGTATCTTGAGTGGTCGAGCTCAATGTACCATTTCGCAACACTCCCAATGAGAGTACGTTGAAACAATCACAACTGTACAGAGTTGTATTTCAACAAATTAGATGAGCACCAAAGGTGAAAAGTAGTCACATGATATCCTAGATCTTCGTTAGCCTTGGCTTCAAACTTTGGTATGTTTGAAGGCAACTTCGTCGGCATAGGGGGCCAACGCGGATCATGATAGATAGGGTCATTCAACTACCTTGTTAAGTCTGGAAAGTGCAAAGTTTCCAGGAAAGGTAGTTTTTGTTGTTGGTGATAACCATGGAAAAAGGGGCTTGGAGTTTGACTGGCATGAGGTTTCCAGGAAAAGTTGGGTTGCTAGCCGGGGTTCTGGTAAAAACCATGGACATGACCAGCGTACGGATTTTGTATTTGAGGAGACATCATCGGCTGATTCTCGAAATAGGACGTAGGTGGTTGGGCGTGCATTACATTTGAAGGAATTTGGGAAGGGTTTCCCCATGCCGATCCCATGGGCATAGGTACTGCACCTTGATCAAGGTTCCATTGGTTGTGAAAAGAATTACCCCAGATCATCATTCCTGATGAGGGAACTAATCCTTGCCAAGACCTCCAAGGTCCTGATGCAGAAGAAGTTCCTGGGTTTTCCCCCTTGGAAAGAATAGTACCCTGCATAGGATAAGGTTGGCCATAGCCGGGGTTTCCCCCAGTCGAGAAAGCAGCTGATGAGAAATCGTTGTTACCAAATGCATCGAACAAAGAAAAAGGTGTCGACCCTACCGGACTATTATGAGAAGGTGGTCCTTGACTCCATACTCCAAATGAACCATAGTGTGTGTTTGGCCCGATGGATTGCTTGTGGGTACCACTTAGTGAAGGGGAAGAAGGAGGTATATGACCTCCCCCGTAAGGGAAAGCATTAAAGGGAGCTGAAGTGCCCCCCATGGGTCCTTGCAGAGGAGCATTACAACTCCCTTCTCCCAGACCTAAAGTCTTTAAAGTGGAGTAGGATAGTACAGGGCTTGTACCTAACCTAGGCATCCCGTATGAGAATGGAGGGCTTGTCGCACTCTGTGTGAAAGGAGCAGTGGACGCCACCAAATACAGGATTAGACCACTACTCGAGGTAGAGGCAGTCGAGACCATGGTGGCTCAGAATGGCGATGGTGGGTTAGGAGGTGGAACACCCCCTGTGGTGACAGTCATAGTGGGAATAGAAGAATTCCTAGAAGAAGTGGTAGCATTTGTTTCCATTGTTATGTGTGATACTATTTGCCGCCCATAAGGATAAACCTATATGATGATGGGCACTGAAATATCACTGGTTGGAGTTTCGGGTGGACCGAGAGCTTCCACTCCAAGGTCTAAAATAGTTGGTTCCTTTGGATGTTCGTCGGACACAGTTTCCTGTGACCCGGACACTTCAAAAGACCCTTGTTGGTCAGGCTTTCACCTTAGCAGTGGCGGGGGTGGCTCCAGTGTATACGATGGTAGGCCAAGAAACCTTCGTGACCAGTGGAGCTCTTGATCCTCCACTATGTGAGAAGATCAAAAACACACTAGGTATTTCTATTCGTTCAAAAAAAAACACACACTAGAAAAAATACCCTACAAGATAAAACAAGAAAACACTAAACTAGTTGGAAGATCAGTTACAAAAACCAACACTAGAGCAACTTACCGGTGCAAGTGAAACTCGAACACGGAAGCACCCTTCGGGTATACTCTACAAAGCGTGGCCCGATGGCTGTCCTAGGTACTGCGATATACCCCCGCAGTCACCTGTGTATGTCTCTAAAAAAGATAAGCAACTAGGTTGCCAGCACGCAAACAGTCACCAGTCAGGTACAGTCGACAGTCAAGTGGACCACAATGAGTAGGGTATCGAGCCTGAAACCTGTCAAGGGTATCGAAAGAAATTGGTCTGGAAGACAACTGAGGACCTCAAATGGATTCTAGACCCATGAAGCTCCTTAGCAAATGCAATCGACGAAAACCCAAGACAAGCCCTCTATATGTGTTCTCCACTACGATTGGTCTAGATTTGGAGGGGTTATCTTCGCTACCTTTCCACACGTGACCTCATGTTTAGCCCCTGTGTTAGAGGGGGGTCCCAGATAACTCTCATGATACTAGAATTTTAACACTCCCTAGCACATACTCTTATGTATGTTTTGCGGCCTTGAAGAGTTTCCTCTCCAACCTAAATCAAGTCTCTAACCTAGACTAATTGATGGACCCTACAAACATAAAGTCTAGTTGATTTTAATTAATCGTTAATTTTTTTAAGGCTTGTCTTAAGTCAAAGGTTATTAAAGTGAAACTAATGATGTTTGAGAGACAAAATAAAAATAAGCAGAAAGATGGAAACAAAATAACTTCTTCTTGACACAATTCTTAATCAAGTTTTCAAACTAAATTTTTTTTTCGAAGATATTTGCACAACAAACTCAAAACATGATTTCTCTCAACTACGAGCTACTTATTGTCCTAAGTAAACAGCCAAAAACTTATGAAAGAAATTTTTTTCCTAGTTATTAATGCAAACCAACAACTACTTAACCAAATCAAGAAAAGAAAAAAAAAATATTTAATTCTCGCAAAGCAAAAAAGGAAAAATGACGACAAGTAAAGACCAAGAAAACTTCTGGCCTAAGAGCAGATCGCAAAGAGTCGCTGACAATAACACACACAATGATGAAAGCAGACTCTCACACTTGTCTAAAAACCCTATGAAATAAAACAAATTTTAGAAAAACTTTTTAATGAAAAAGAAAGTTTTTGCTGTGATCATACCTAAGTTGTTGACTGCTATTACAGAGACCAAGAACCCTGAGAGGTATAACTTTTGACAAGGAAAAGGATGGTTGCCTCTCCTTGAACAAAAATTTTCTCAACAGGCATGCAGCTGACAGCTCAACAGCTAGCGTGTGCACGCAAGATGTAAAAGTTTAGAGCGTGTGTACATGCATGCAGACCTTATGCAAGCTGCATGTACCTCTACAACTCTTCAAAAAATTGAAAAGATAATCAATCAAACACTGGAAGAGACCACTGGTATTGAGAACCAAAATCTCTTAAAGACTCAAAAACTTACTTTGTTAGAAAAGAAAAATAATCTAAGGAAAATTTCATACAACAAAGCCAATCTTAAGTGGTAACTAAGCTACAAACTGCAAAAACAAAGACCATAATGAGTTTCAGAAAACCCCTGAGAAGGATCACTTCTGATAGGGAAGAGGATGACTACCTCTTTAATAAAAAAATTATGAACTTAACCATGCTACTGTCACTTCATTATCTAGCATCTCCAGGCGGGCTGTGTGAAGGTTGGGCTCGTGTACATGCATGCAAGCCTTATACAGGCCATGTGTACCTCTGTGACTTCTTGTAAAAGAAAATGCAACCAAGCAAAGTAAGAAGGAAGAACTGGTATGGAAGACCAGAATCCATGCTGGCTCAGACTTTTGTAGAAACTCTAAAAGCAAGTAATGAAACCAATTTTTTAAAAATACCCAAAAGAGACTCTCAGAAAACCCTAGAGATCCCCAATATGGTCGCCAATTTTGTTGTGGGTGGGAATCCCTCCTACGGAATTAGAATTTAAGGTCTCTAATCATACATGCAGAAAATGACCATTTCAAAGGCCTCTACTCTTTCCTATTCTCCCAACACAAAACCCCACATTCATGTAATACAATGGTGTAAATGAGATTCAGTAACTCTACCTTAAGTTCTTCGTTTGATGTTGATCCCTTTTCTTTCACTCGCTCTTTGATTGCAAGCCTCCTCCCAAATCAGACCTGCATTCACACATGAAAAAACAAAAAGCCGAAAACATGAATTTCATATACTAATTATTGGGTTAGTTGTGACAATATCATGAAATAAACATTCAACTTGAACACATGATATGGCGGGACGGGAAACGTATTCCTTTTTGTATTAATCTTCACAAAAGTAAACTTACAATATGTGGTCGGCACTGCTCCTCGAAACTGGTCCTGGGATCCTCTTCAACTGTCGTCCAACTGCTTTGCTATATATTTCTCTTTGCATGAGGAAGGATAAAGGTTGGGACAAGGGGAGTGCTCAATTGGGTATAGTTTATTTACTATGATTTTCCTCCTCTCAAATAGGACCCTTACCCCTTCTTTTATAGGATAGAAAGAGCTAGGTATTTGGTCCGATGACCAGCCATGCATGGCCGAAAGTTTTAGTTAACTTACCCAAAGTTGTGTGTTCCGTCAACAAATTTCCTTTTTTCATGCTTTTGTAGGTACACGCGGGCTGTAGTGAGTTAGGTAGAGTGTACACGCGGGTTGTAGTGGAGCAGGGCACGTGGGCCTTTAAAAAGGGTATTTTTAAGAAGAGATATTTAGTACTGGCTTAGCAAAGAAGGCATATGAGATGGCCTGATGTCGGGTAATCATGTATGGTGAAAATTAGGGTTATAACAGTAGATGTTTCCCTGTTAGGAGCTTGTTGTGAGCTAATTTCCAACCAAAAGTATTAATCTTGGGTAGACCATCTGGATTCCAAATTTCTTTCCAGATTGTTGATTTTTATGGGAGATCTTTGTCATGGAGGAGATTTTTATATCCCATCCTTACAAAGTATCTTGCCTCTTCCCATCCCCTACTGTCATTCTGTTTAATATGTATTGGCTAACATCCAATTACAATCAAGAGGAATTGATGGGACTCGTTGAGCAGGAAAGGGGGGACCTCTCCCAAGTTTCAATTTTTCCAAGTGTCACTGGTCTTCCACTTAGATATATCAAATAGATTGATTTTCCCCTTGGAATTTAGCCAAATTCTGAGGGAGTATAGAGAGGAGATACAGGACAATTTTCCCCTATCTAAGAAATGATCTTCCGAAATTTTTATTTCTTTCCCATTCCCTGGGCTCCATCTGAGATGATTTTAAATGAGCGACATAGAGGCACGGATGAGATTCTAGATAAGGGAACCTCTTTGATTGAGAGTGGTTGTTTATGGACACCTCTTTCAATTTTTTGACAAGTATTTGTAGAACATTTCCTTTTCCCACCATTCTTTACTTCTAGTGATTAAGTGCCAAATTATTTTTTCCCCGAGAGCTAAGTTGATCTTTCCCGGATCGTGGATCCCTAGTCCCCCGTTTTCTTTTGGGGCACAAACAATAGACTATTTTACCATGTGGAGATTTTTCTCGTTATCTTTTCCGCCTTGCCAAAGAAATTTTCTGATTAGTTTGGCCATTTCCTTTTTAATTCCCACCGTAGTGTGGAGAGTTGAGAATTGAAAAATTGGAAACGAAGATAATACTGACTTTATTAAGACCACCCTTCCAGCTGGATTCAACCAGATTCCTCCCTAGGCTTCAAATTGATCCATGATATTTTAGAGAATCACTTTCCATGCCTCCCCAAGTAGGGCCTTTATACCGATAGGAGTTCCAAGGTACTTGAAGTACTTCTAATATATAGAAAAGGAGAACTGTAGAATATTTGCAATTCTAACCATTATACTTTCTTTCATGTTCCAGGCATAAAATTGTCTTTTGTGCTTGTTATTGACACCCCCCTAGGCTTCCTCATACTGGTCGAGGACCATTTTGAATCTGCTATTCATAGTTTGAGAGGCTCCTCCTAGCAAAAGAGTGTCTTCAACAAACTGTGAATTTTTTAGTCTTTTCACTCCCCTTGTCATTTTGAGCTCCAGTATGTTTCAAATAGCTCTTTCATGCTCTAGTATTATATTAATCATTTCTTCCATAATAACATACAACATTGGAGAAAGAAGACAACCTTGTCATAGTCCTCTTGTGGCTTGGAAGAAATGTATTGGGCACCCATTCATTAGGGGGGATATCTAGGGGGTCGAGATGCATGCCCCAATCCACGAGATGAAGGAGTGATTGAAACCAAATATCTTTAATAATTCATAGAGAAACTCATGCTTTACCCGGTCAAAGGCATTTTCCATATCTATTTTGATTATCATGCCTTTTTCCTTGTTAGTGACACTGGTGTGGATTGCCTCCAGCACTAGAATTAGATTTTCCCAAATTTGTCTTTTCATCATGAAGCCCCCCTAATTGGGAAGAATGAGTCATGGAAGTAGATGTTTTAACCTGTTTTCTATGATTTTTGCTAAGATTTTGTAAGAGACATTATAAAGAGAGATAAAAAATTTGTAAGAGACGTTATAAAGGAGATGGAATTTTTGTCCTTAGGAATCATGGATAAAAAGGAGGTGTTGATTTCTCCTCCTAACTTACAGGTTTTTTGGACATATTTTATCATACAAAGTAGGTATTTTTTTATTATTCCCCAACACTTCCTATAAAAATGTAAAGTGAAACCATTCGGCTTGGGGGATTTATTAGGATCAAGCTGGTAAAGGACTACTTTGACTTCTACCTATGTGACCATATTGTTTAACTCTTTATTATCTTATTCCTTTATCATTTGTGAGATGTACTCTATAAATTGTAAACTCTTCTCTTTGTTGTCTTGACCTTCCTGAGTGTAAAGTTTTCCAAAGTGGGAGGAAGTTTCCCTTTTAATATCCTCAAAGGAGTTGATTCTCGATCTTGATGTTGTTTTTATTTCCTCTGTGTTTTTGTGTTGTCTAGCTTTGGCCTGCTTATGAAAGAATGAGGTATTTTTGTCCCCTTCTTGAAGCCACAAGGATCTAGATTTGAGTCTCCACTACTTTTCTTCGTTGTGGAGAACTCTCATATAATTTTGAAAATGATCTTTCTCCTATACTAAATGTCTATTATAAATGATATTTGAATCCATTTCTTTATGAGTGTCTTCTTTATGCTTTTTGTACATTTCAATTTATTCTCTTGTATTGTGGGAAGAGGCTTTGACCCACTCCTTGATTTATTGCTTGGCCTTTTTTATTTTTTGTTCCCGTATATAAACCAGGATTCCATCCACCCAGATTGACCAAGCCGAGGAGATTAGGGGGAGAAAGTATGGGGACTCCATCCAAATGGAATTGAATTTGAAGGGAATGGGTCCCATGTTTTCTTCTTTGTCGAAGGAGAGGGATATTGGGTGGTGGTATGAGATTCCCCAAGGAACAATTTGGGACAAAATGTTGAGCGGGAGAAGGAGGAGAGAGCTATGGATGAGAAAGTGGTCTAATATGGTTGCAATGTGCCCCACTCCTATTCTTTTATTGCTCGAAGTGTATTTCCCTTTAGAGGGATGAACATGAAATAGATCCAGTTCTGAGATCAAATCTTCCAGGTGTTCCCTAAACGGGCCCCTTACTATAGAGCCTCCTTTTTTTTCCCCTTGATGCAGATTTGTGTTGAAGTCTCCAGCTATAATCTAGTTGTTTTTTCCTCTAATATCTTTGATTTTCATTAAGTATTCCCAACATTCTATTTTTTCCCAATAGTTATTAGGCATATAAACATTACAGATAGGATAAGTGATACCTGATTGTAGATTCTTGAGATGCACCAATGACCAGTGTGAATATTGTACCTTTTTCTCTTCTCTGAATAATTGACTATTCCAAACTGTACAAATCCCTCCTGATGCTCCTCTAGCTTTTAAAGTTGTTCCACTGCTTGTTTTCCATATTTTTTTCAGTTCCAGCAAGGCTTCAGATCCCTGGATTTTACTCTCCTAAATTAGGAGGATATGGGGTCTCCTTGTTTTGATTAAATTTCCCATTGCTTCTTTTTTTCCCTTTGTCTCGATCCTCTACAATTCCAAGAGACTACCTTCATTATTTAATGGCATGTTTTCTTTCCACCGTTTTCGTGGGTTGAAACTGTCCTTTTTCTATTGGGACTTTCCCACTCTTCCCTTCTTTTTTGAGGATTTCTTCCAGCATTGGTTGGGTTCCTAGTTCTTTGTCCTTATCTACATATTTTTCCCTTCTATTTCTATTGGTTTTCCTTCTTGATTTTGTTTATATTTCACTCTTTATGAGTTCCATATCCAGTTCCTCCCCCGATTTCTCCTGAATTTCATCCTCCAGCACATGGGAAGGGTCCAAGAGCTGAGGGGCATCAGGCTCGACTTGAGGCAAAGTAGGGTCTAGATCTAGGTTTTGTTGGCTCTAAATTTCTTATGTTCTTTCTTTTGAGTTGACCATTTCTAACTCTAGGTTATCAAGAGGGTCATACCTATTTTTGTTGTTTTCTGCTTCATTGTTGGTTTGTATCAGTGATTTCCCCTTGATTGGTGAGGAGGGACTCGTGTTGAATTTCCTTTCCTGTTATTGAGATATTGATATATTTGTCACTTTATTTCTTTTGGCTGGTTTCCATTGCTCTAACGCTTTGTTTTCGAGGTTCTTCTTTGTTTCCTTGGGACAATTTTTGGCGAAATTTCCATACTCATTGTAACACACCTAAGGTGGGGAATCTAAATTTAGTTATTCTTAAGAACTCAAGACCTCCATGTGGGGTCTCAAATCTCATTCAGATCTTCTAGGTCTCTCCTATTGCAGTCCCCACACTCAGACCCTAACTCAAAACTGGCAGATACACCCCTCTCGAGTTCCTCAAATGCTCATTGGTCGAGGCGATGAGACCTCCATGTGGATCAAAATCCATAGGTCCTCGCATGCGTCGGGACTTTGGACTTCAGATAATCCTAACTCACCTGACTATGATTCAGCCGAAGTTCAAACTCGTGGATAGACGCAATTCAAATGGACGGTCCACACCTTGGTCACAGCCAATGGCTAAGATTGACTTCAGGTTTTGGGCTTCGAGAGTTCCCAACTCACCTGACTACAATTTCACCGAGGTCCGAACTTACAGACAGATGCAGGTCAAATTGATGGTCCATACTCTTGTCACAACCAATGACTGAGATGGAATCTAGGTTTCTAGCATTGGGAGTTTTCGATCCTTCAACTCTTCCACACTTTTTGGATTACTTCCACTACAAAGCGCAGGAGATGTCGACACCTGTCCTTTCTAATGGATGACTTAGATGTACCCCAAGGGTAGGCGATGCATAGGAGACTGGGTGGCACATGGCTCATTGAGATTGGTTCCACATCACCAAGGATGATGTCATTGTACCTCATCACCTTAGGTTGATCGTATCCTACATCCCTCATATCTCACGATTGAGATCTAGTGATGTAAACTTATCAATCTACGGCTCTGGTTACATCGGGTTTTTGGCATTCAAGAGTATTTCTAAGCAAACTCGTCTTTCCCTCTAAAATTCCAATATCTTAAGTAGAGGGAATAGCACCACGCATCCCCAATGTAGCAACGGTTGGGAAAGGATCCAAAGGATCCCACAATATATGGTACTAGGCCCTTCATGGCTCCAACCTTTGGGGCTTTGAGAGTCGATTTAATTTGGCAAGATAGGTCCACCCGACCACCTGGGGAACCTCCTATCACCGGTCGATATCATGGGAGACCGATGCTCCTAGTCACCTTTAGTCCGTGTGAGGCTAGTAAGGTCGGTCTTACTCCGAAGTCTCGGACTTCCAGAGCTATGAATCCAAGGGAACATGGCTTCTTTAGGCTTAGCTCAGGGTTTTCAAGTATCGTTCATGTGGGTCCTTCCGAACGGATCTCTTCCACTCGTCTTCTAAATGAAGATATTTCCTTCCTTAAGGTTTCAACTTCTCTACCCGTCCTGAGATTTACCATGAAAGGGGTAAAGGAATTGGGTTTGGAATTTCGGTTGCATGACAAAAAGGGGTCTAGAAGATGTATCCTCTTCAGATAGATGGTTTTGGGTCGACACGATATCTCCTATCTCGACCATCTTAAAAAATTATACCCCCGGGAAACCTCCTTAGTTAAACTGGGCATAAGGCCTATCAGTTGGAAGTGTAAATTCATAAGGCCATGAAAGAATACACATAACATAACCATTTCACATAGAAGACATTCATAAATGCACACATATATATATATATATATATATATATATATATATATATATATATATATAATTCAAAGTATTCACCCATTATTCTAGTTCACCAAGTAAAGCAGGGAAAATACTTATCAAAATCAGGCAATGGGAAGCAACTGTTGGAAGGGGTGCTCGTTTCCACCCAACCATAGGCTCAGTCACTCCAAACGAATTTACAACTAGCCACCCTCGAGCTAGACCACAATGCTCTGCAACACAATCCTTTCTTCTGGCTCAACAACATTAGGGACGAAGGTTACTCTCCTCCTCCCACGGGATTTTGGCAATGGTTTACACGATACCAAGCAAGAAGGACCAGCCTCATTTTTTCAGTTTGTATCATAACCAGTCCTACTATTTTCTATGACCAGAACATTTTCTTCCAGTTATTCCTTGAACCCGATAGAGTCACCTCTCGTCTTTACACTCTTTGCAGGCCTCCTTCTGCCCCCCACACCTTCCTTTCTCGCCTCTTCAGCAAGCTCATGTGTGTCTCAAATCCCTAGCCCACGATCAAGTCTGGAAGCCTTACATATGAGTTTCATGCCCCATCCCCTCATTAACCCTTGAGGAGTTATTCCTACCTACCATCTTGACTGTAATTCATTTATGGGTCAGAGGATTGTTCTAGTCCCGAGAAATTAAATCCAATAAGTACTAGTTTGGTGAAGGTTAATGCAACCATTCCTGGTCCCCTTGATTTGAAAATAGGGTGTTGACTTGTTTTGTTATGCAAGCACCCTCTACTCCATTAAAATAAACCTTAGGACCTTGCCCAATGTCTTAGTTGTGCAAGAGGATTTATGTGTCAAGTTTAGGCTTCTTTTAGGTGTTTATGTGTGAGGTTTTTCAAAGGTTAAATATGTCATTTAAAGAATACAACAACAAACATAAATTTCAACAAATAATAACCAGCAAACTCACAACAATAACAACATGATAAAGGAGTTCACCCCCAACTGGGCTACATCTCCTTGAGCCTCCATCAATGGACTAGGCTCTCTAGGATTAGTTTGTCTAAAATTATTTTACAAGATGATTCTCAACTCCAATGTATCTACTAACTCTACCATTGGGTTCAGAATACATAAAAACCCCAAAAATGACTATTAGATCTCTAAAAACATATCATGGCTCATTTAGGCATGACCTCTTCTATTGGTGGCCTTGATATTCCCTAGGCTTCCTTGTGGAAACAACACCTATAAAAGTCCTCAAATGCCTTTTCAACATGTTCCAATGAGTTTATAACATATCAATTAGTCAATAATGACTATTCAGTCACTGAAAATGGAATTCATCTCCCCTGGGCATGACCTCCTTCAATGGTGGCCCTAAGTTCCCTAGAGTTTTCCGAAACTTCCCTGTAGAAAAGCCTACAATAGAAGTCTCCAAATTCCTTTGAAACCTGTAACAATAGATTCAAAACATCCAAAAACCCCTAGCTAGGATTTTTCGACACCTGGTTTGGCCAAAAATGAAGAAGATAGACCTCGTGCAATTTTTCTCCTTCAAGCTTGTTGTCTCTAGTTTGCCAAATCGTACCTCCTGTGTGAGTAACCCGGATTCTGGACGTTTCTCATGCCTAAACCCAGCACGCATGCCGTTTCCACTAAATGTGCCAATTTTTTGCACGGTTAGGGAACCTAGCCCCCAATCTGGCAGAGGTGTTGGACGCATGGTTCCATGTGACCACGTCCTGTGCAATTATAGGCACCCGTTGCAATGGTTAGATATGTGACAAGTGTCAGGCGATAGGGAGTGATCCGTGTGCAATTTTAAATCCTACGCAAACTAGGAGGTAGGGTCCTTTGGTATGGTGTATACGATCGGGGGTTGGGGCTAAGCCCCAGCCCGGACCCCGCACCATACATAACATACCACACATTTAAATATTAGTGAAAACGTTATATTATAAGCACCTATGCGTGGGTGCATCAGTTGGGTGGCCTTTGCTAAAACACTTTCCATAAGTGTGGAGGTTGGGGGTTCGATCCCCATGGACTCCACAACAATTTTTACACCATAACATCAAGGTGCCACATGGCACCACCCAATTGGCCAATAAAATTCCACATGTCAACAAATGATTCACCCACATCTCTGTCACTAAACTTCCAACTTAGCACTGAGTCCTGACACGTCACCTACCACATGTGGGTCCGTACCCTTCCAAGTCAGTTGCACAACCCTGCGACGTCAACTGTATGGACTATACAGTCAACAACGTTTTTGTCTGTTTCACAAAATGAATAGAACGCGATATAGCACTCATCCGATGTTCGTTTGAACATGTTCGCATTGTGTTGGGTTCATGAGGACGAGGTCTACACACCTGTCCATTTTGAAGTGATTCCGAACACTTTTCTTTTTCGGCTAAATTTGGACCCCTGGTCCAGATTCTGATCACTCCTTCCCACTGAAAATCTTTTGGTCCCACAAAATCTGATGATTATTTTCCTGAGATTCAATACTCTTCTTCTTCCAATTTCTATCAATTGATTCTACTTGAAAAGTCTTTTGGCAATCACCTGGGTACCTTGACATGCCTCAAAACCACCCATCA
Source organism: Picea engelmannii (assembly GCA_009831015.1). Taxonomy (NCBI): domain Eukaryota; kingdom Viridiplantae; phylum Streptophyta; class Pinopsida; order Pinales; family Pinaceae; genus Picea; species Picea engelmannii. The sequence continues at coordinate 269,005 of ML799280.1, forward strand.
AGGATTTCCAAAAGCCTAAGTGAATTTCGTGTCTCTGTCAGATACAATATCCTTAGGCATGCCATGCAGTCTGAATATCTCCTTCATGAATATGTTGGCAATATCTATTGCTTTGCAATTTGATTTGACGGGAATGAAGTGAGCGAACTTGCTCAAATTGTCCACCACTACCATGATGGCATCGTTCTTCTTGGTCGATTTTGGAAAACCAATGATGAAATCCATGGAGATGGTTTCCCATTTCCATTCTGGAATTGGTAGAGGTTGTAACAACCCTTCTGGGTGTCGATGTTTTGCCTTAACTTGCTGGAATTCTAGACATTTAGCTAAATATTTAGCTATGTCCTTTTTCAATCCAGGCCAATAGAATTGTTTCCTAGTGGTCGTGACCATTTTCTGATAACCCGAATGGCTAGTGTATGGTCTCTTGTGCATTGTATATCCTAGGTTGTGACGACTTGAAGAGGTAATGCCTCCACATTTTTAAAGCATGCACTATGGAAACCAACTCTATATCATGGCTCACATAATTGATTTCATGCTCATTTAATTTTCTGGATTTGTAACAAATTACACGCCCTTCTTGCATAAGGAATCCTCCGAGTCCTTCCTTGCAAGAATCTGTACACATGAGGTAGTCGCTATCAGGGTCTACAATATTCATCACAGGTGCATGGGTCAGAAGGTATTTCAATTTCTTAAACATTTCTTCACACTCTGATGCCAAGTAAATTTAACCCCCTTCTTCTGGAGGGCAATGATTGGACAACCAATCTTGGAAAATCCTTTTATGAACCTTCGATAATATCCTTCTAGGAAAATAAAGGATCTGATATCCAAAACATCCTTTGGGGTAGGAAATTCCATCATAGATCTGATATTTCTAGGGTCTACTGCCACACCTTCTTGAGATATAACATGGCCTAAGTAATGTATTTGCTTCTGGAAAAAGTCACACTTGCTAAACTTAGCGTAGAGATGGTGCTCTATTAACACTCGAAGTACAATTCTAAGATGTTCTTCATGCTCCTCTCTATTCTTGGAGTATATTAATATATCATCAATAAAAACCAATAAAAACCTGTCTACGAATTTGTTGAGTACATTGTTCATTAAGCACATAAAAGTGGCAGGGGCATTGGTTAATCCAAATGGTACTACCACAAATTCATAGTGACCATATCTTGTCCTGAAGGCAGTTTTTTTGATGTCTTCATCCTTGATTTCGACTTGATGGTATCCATATCTCAAGTCAATATTTGAGAACGTGGAAGAACCACCTAATTGGTCAAACAAGTCATCGATTCTTGGCAAGGGGTACTTGTTCTTTATGGTGGTCTTATTGACTTGTCTATAATCTATGCACAGTCAAAGTGTGCCATATTTCTTCTTCACAAACACGATTGGTGCTCCCCATGGGGATACACTAGGTCTTATGTAGCCTTTTTCTATCATTTCTTTTAGTTGTAGATTGAGCTCAACTAGTTCGGGTGTGCTCATCCTATAGGGTGTCCTAGACACTATCACTTCTCCTGGTGCAAGTTCTATCAAGAAGTCAATGTCTCTTCTCGGGGGTAGACTCGATACCTCTTCTGGAAATACATCTTTGTACTCCCTTAATAGTGGGTGGTCCTCTAGTTTTGGTCTGTCATCCTCAATAGTCTCCAACACATGTATTGCGTATAGAGGACATCCCTTTATACAATACTTCTTCATTTGAAGGGTTGATATTTTTCTTACTGATACATGCTTCTCAATTCCCCGAAGGGTTATCTTTCTCCCTTCTCCATTTATGCATTCTAAGTTTTTATGGTAACAGTCTAACTTAGTTTTATATGCAACTAGCAAGTCCATACCAATCAACGGGTCATAATATCCTAGGGAAAGTATGTTAAGGGTAGCTTGGGTGGGCAATCCATCCATAATGAATTGGAAAGCTGGTATGACCTCCACTACTTTTCTTTTGGTGCTAGTGGCTAGTTCTACCAACCATGGTTTATCATGTCTATGTGGCTGTAATTTACACTTATCAACAGTCTAAGGGGCCACATAACTCAAATTAGAACTAGGGTCAATTAAAATAGAAACTGGATGGTTGGTGATCATACCTTCCATATCCACCACTGAAGATTGGTGGTCGATTTGTTTACTATCGACGACTGCATAAATCCGTGGCATACTCCTAGCCACATCATTGATGGTGCTATATTCTTGGATGTTTTAAAAACACCTATTGTTTTGTTGTCTGTGCAGACAGTCCCTCGGTAGATGTTATTCTCCACAAACCCAACATTTCAAGGGTTCCTTATTTGGGCTATCGATCTTTCCAGGGGTTGATCCAAAAGGTTTATTTCCACTTTGGGAGGAGAAATTTTGTTGGTGCACACTTTGGGTAGGGAGGCTCATCCTTGAGTCCTTACTATAGTTATTAAATATTGGGGATTTAAACCCCTTCTTCTTGAACCCCGAACTATTCTTCTTCTTCCAGTCCTCGTGAGGTTCTGTGCAATGCCCGAACTATTCATAACAATACCTTTCCTTCTGGATAATGCCTTCTAATGTTTTTGTCTCATCAAACTCAATCCCATTCTAGTAGGTCTGAGGTAACCCACAGATATATCATTGCACTTTTACCTTTTCCTCTTCTATGTAAGGTACATACCTCAGCAATGCAAGGAATTTACTAGAATATTCTTCTATGGTGAGTTATCCCAGCTTGAGTTCATAGAACTCTTTAGTCTTCTCATTGAAATATTTTTCTGAAAGATACTTCTTATTGAAGTGTTTCTCAAACCGTTTCCAAGATAGGTCCTCTTCATGGATTCCTTTCACATTCTTAAGGTCTTCCCACCAAATGGAAGCCTTTCCATTCAGGTTTAAGGTGTCTATTCGAGCCTTCAAGTTTTCAGAGAAATCATGGACTCTGAAGTACTTCTTTAGTCCAATCAGCCAGGCTTCTTCCTCTTACCCTTTCTTAATCTCATCATCGAAGGAGGGTGGTTTGGATTTCTTGAATTCTTCAAGGTCATGAATTTTGGAATTCTTTCATTTGCCCCTTTTCCTTTGAGAATGTGAGATAGTTTTTCTACTGGAAGATCCATCTGAGTCACTTCTTTCCTTTCCAGTGGATTCTCCCAACAAGTGTCCCCTGTCTCCAGGTTGGACCTTCCTCAAGGTACTCCTTCTAGTGTGGCCACTTATGGGACTACATTTGCATATCTTGGGTGGACTTTGAATCCTCTTCATCTGTCATTGGTCCAAATGACTAGTGGAAGGTCCATGCTGTAGTTGTCTTTGTATGTCAAATAAACTCTACAACAAGACTACATTAATTTTTGTTTACTTCTCTTGCTCTTTTATCAATCTCTCATTGTCGGCCTTGCAGCTTTGTAATTTATCCATGAGGATCCTTATAGTTTCATCCAGATCCGAAGGAGTCTCTACCGCCCTCCTCCCATCCGATTCTTTGTCTCTATTGTGGGATCCATCCCTCACTTCATGGCACGTCACCATCCTTTATGCTTGCAGTTTCATGCGGTTGATCGACCGCTTCAGTGCTAACAAAACACTTGTTATTAGATAACAGTATGTTAGTTTATGAATCAACACATAGCTCATATTTCTTAAATACTCACACATGCACACAGCAAGAAGATTTTATTTGTTTCTATATTAAAGGATTAACCATACTTTTTAGAAAGGAAGTAAGGTATGGTTTCACCCTTAAATCCCCTTTAATGTGGTTTTTACACAACTTGTTCATGATCCCAAGTAGGCCAAGTGTTGTAACCATGCTCTAATACCAATTTGTAACACACCCACAGTGGGGCTTCTAAATTTAGTTCTTCATAAGAACTCAAGACCTCCATGCAGGGTTTCAAATCTTATTCATCTCATCTAGGTCACTCCCATTGCGGTATCCACACTCAAAAGAAAACTCAGAACTAGCGGATATGCCCCTCCTGAGTTCCTCGAATGTTCATTGGTCGAGGCCACAAGACCTCCATGTGGATCCAACTCCATAGGTCCTCATGCACATCATGACTTTTGGACTTTGGATGATCCTAACTCACCTAACTATGATTCCGCCGAAGTCCAAACTCGCGGATAGACATGGTTCAAATCAACGATCCACACCCATGTCACAATCAACGACTGATATTGACTTCAAGTTTTAGGCTTTAGGAGTTCCCAACTCACCTGACTACGATTTTTCCGAAGTTTGAACTCACAGACAGATGTGGGTCAAATCGACGGTCCATGCTCTTGTCACAGCCAATGACTGAGATGGAATCTAGGTTTCTAGCTTCAGGAGTTCTCGATCCTTCCACTCTTTTTGGAGTACTTCCACTACAGAGCATGAGAGATGTCGACACCTTTCCTTTCTAATGGACGGTTTAGATGTACCTTGAAGGTAGGCGATGTGCAGGAGACTGGGTGGAACATGGCTCATTGAGATTGGTTCCACATCACCAGGGATGATGTCACTGTACCTCGTCACCTTGGTTTGACCATCTCCTACATCCCTCAAATCTCATGGTTGAGATCCAGTCACACAGACCTATAGATCTACAGCTCTGGTTACCTCAGGGTTTCGACATTCGGGAGTATTGCTAAGAAAACTCCTCTTTCCCTCTGAAGTTCCAATCTCTGAAGTAGAGGAACTAGCGCCACGTGTCCCCAATATAGTGACAGTTGGGAAAGGATCTGAAGGATCCCATAATCTATGGTATTGGGCCCTTCGTGGCTCCATCCTTCGGGGCTTTGGGCCTCTATTTAATTTGGCGAGATAGGTCCACGCAACCACCTGGGGAACCTTCTATCGCCAGTCAATATCATGGGAAACCGACGCTCCCAGTCACCTTTAGTCCACATGAGGCTAGTAAGGTGGGTCTTACTTCAGAGTCTCGAACTTCCAGACCTACGAAGCCAAGGGAACCTAGTTTCTTAGGCTTAGCTCAAGGTTTTCGAGTATCGGTCATATGGGTCCTTTTGAACGGATCTCTTTTGCTCGTCTTCTAAATGAAGATATTTCCTTCCTTAAGGTTTCAACTTCGCTACCCCTCCTGAGATTTACCATGAAAAGGGTTAAGGAACTGGGTTTTGAATTTTGGTCGCACGACAAAAAGGGGTCTGGAAGACATATCCTCTTCAGACAAATGGTTTTGGGTCGACACGATATCTCCTATCTCGACCATCTTAACAACTTATGCCCCCGGGAAACCTCCATAGTTAAACTAGGCATACAGCCTATCAGTTGGAAGTGTAAATTCACAAGGCGATGAAATCATACACATAACATAGCCATTTCACACAGAAGACATTCATAAATGCACACACACATATATATAAGTCCAAGTATTCACCCATTACTCTAGTTCAACAAGTAAAGAAGGAAAAATACTTATCAAAATCGAGAAATGGGAATCAACTGTTGGAAGGGGTGCTCGTTTCCACCCAACCATAGGCTCAGCCACTCCAAACAAATTCACCACTAGCCACCCCCTAGCTAGACCACAATGCTCTAAAACACAATCCTTTCTTCTAGCTCAACAATAGTAGGGACAGAGGTTACTCTCCTCCTCCTGTAGGATTTTGGCAATGGTTTACATGATACCAAGAAAGGAGGACCGACCTCATTTTTTATCTTGTATCATAACCAGTCCTTCTATTTTCTATGACCAAAATGTTTTCTTCCATTTCTTCCTTGAACCCGAGAGATTCACCTCTCGTCTTTGCACTCTTCGCAGGCCTCCTTCTATTCCCCACACCTTCCTTTCTCGCCTCTTTCAACAAGGTCACATATGGCTCAAATCCCCAGCCCGTTGTCAAGTCTGGAAGCCTTATAGATGAGTTCCATGCCCCATCCCCTCATTAAATCTTGAGGAGGTCTTCCCACCTACCATCCTGAATGTAATTCATTTATGGGTCAGAGGACTATTCTAGTCCTGAGCAATTAAATCCAATAATCATTTTTTTGGTGAAGGTTAACGCAACCATTCCTGGTCCCCTTCACCATCTCTTTGTATATCATTTGTGGTATTTCTAAGTACACCCCCTCCTTTCAACAGTCAAGCAACACCTATCCATTTTCTAGTAAATAACAAGATTTACATTCATTTACCTTTCATACAAAGGTCCATCAAATCAACATTCACACATATGGAGTTTGTCATAGTCTCTTGGCCATTATAGTTATATTTACAATCTGGGAGAAACAAGGTGTTACACTCATGGTAGTCTTTACATTTAAATGGGAGTTGCTCGTAGTATATTGTTTGAATGTATGACCACCCATATAGGGTTAGTTGGATTTCTTCTGGAAGTCTTTTTTCTGTATCTACTTATACACAGTGATGTGCACAGGATTGTAGTTTGTCTCATGGTTCGGCTTGATCGATGAACCTTCCCAGTATGTTTCCAATGTTTTTTATGGTTTCATCATTCCAACAATGGAGAGACATAAATGGCATTCTGACCCAAACTGGGACAACTGAGGGGATATCATTTTTAGGGCTGAATTATGGAATCCATTGATTTAGGTACATTCCTCTAGTGCCCATGAAGTATGGGCCATTTCTAAAAATCAAGTCTCTATCAGTTTTATTTTCAAAGAGGAAGACATAGAATCCCTTACCACAGAAGGTTGTTGAAAGATTCCCTTTTATCATTTCCTTCTAGTTTTTTTCCAGCCATTAAGTCATTTCTCTTAGGGAGGGCCAGAGTCCCATGAATTTTATGATCAAGACATTTTATGCCAGTCTCAGGGAAAATGTTCTAGAGGATGGGGAATGAACAAAGACCTTTGGGATCTCATCAAGCTTTTTAACGAACCATGACTAGGGATTTCCTTTTGCTCATTTCGTGTACGAAGACAAAATTTCCTGGAATGCAGCAAGGTCCAAAGGTGGGGGTGGTTGTGTAGGATCCCTTTCCCCCAAGCTAGAGGCCATGTCAGGGGGCGGCGACATATGAAACCCTAGATTCAGAGTCAGAGGTTTTGATTTCGTTGTTGAACTACTAGTTTATTATGCATTTAACCTTACATTCAAAATCTTGTCTTTTCTTCCAAATTAGAGAATGAAAGAAAAATCTTTTTTCACCTCCTGAAAGTTTAGCGTTGGGTTTACATCATGTAGCCATCAACCATTGTGTTGATTTAATTAAGATTTATCGAATTCTCTAACTCTTTAATGTGTTTTCCTATAACAAGGCAATCCAATCTCCTCCATATTTTTTTTTTATTCATTAATTTGTTTTATGTGTAAGATAAGAGGGAGAAGTGTGAATTGTTTACATACGGTACAACTCTAATTACATTGCACATATTTAACTAAGTGGGCATGCTAATGCTAACCTGAGGCTTGTAGAAACCATAATTTTCTCTATTCCTATTATAATTGTTGATATTAAACCTAAAGAAAATTATTTGGTAATTATTGGCCTCAACCATATATATTCATATTCATTCATATGTCATTTTTGGAAAATATTACCACTAGAGTTGTGTATGCAAATATATAATACCATTGAGTGTTGTCATAATAGAGGATTAATTCCCTAGAGTGTTTTGTAAGAACTTTCAAACAATGGATTATATATATTCTCCTTGGACAACTGTCTAAAAGGGTTGTACATGCACAAGTCAAGCATAGAACTTACATTCAATTGATAATTTGAATTGGAGTATTGTTTTTTCTGACTCATGCATTGGATGGGTTATATATAAATTTTGAACTTGAGAACAAATATATATGTGGTTTAAATATATATGGGTTATTAATAATTTAAATTGGAGTTTTTTTTTTCTGACTCATGCATTGGATAGGTTATATATAAATTTTGAACTTGAGAACAAATATATATATATATATATATATATATATATATATATATATATATATATATATATATATATATATATATATATATAATTGGTGTTGTGGGTAAGCAGTCCAATAGTGAACCAAATATGAAATAGAGCCATCCTCATATACCTAATGGTGACTAGTAGTTAAGAAACTTTACACTCAAATTGCATGGACAATAATTAACATAGTGGTTGAAGGAACCATCAACATAGATTTTTGACTCTTTTAATTTTCCATTGGTGCTCACCATTAACATAGAGAATGTATCATATTGTGAATGCAATTGAAATTTTCACCCACATATTGTTCCTTTGGGGCATTGTTTTTTTGGATAGTTGGAGAAATACTAATACATGGCATTGTTCACAATTAATGGCACAGAATTTTGTGTAGGCATAGTAGAACATCAATAATTAAATAAGACTACTGAGTGCATTGTGAACTTGGCATTTGAAGAGCGAGCCTATAGTTTCCAAAGAAATCACACTAAGAGTAGAGTCATTATACCATAATTGAAGATAGATATCTTTGTATAACATGGATAACAAATGCTATAAGTAAATTTCGTAGAGGATCCATGTTGGTGAAGTGAGTGGGCTATAAGTCCCTTGTTTACGGATCACATAACCCTTGATGGACATCAACCAAATTCAACCAAAGTCAAAGTCAATAACACTTAGCCAACTTAACCAAAAACACCATAGTAAATTAATTCCAACCTCGGTCATCCAATTCAACTAGTGGGAACATATCGTATTTATTTTAGTCATAATTAAAAATTTGAATTTGTTGCAAGTTTAAATATATGTGAACATTATTAAGTGTTGTAATGTGGCATTGCATACTTTGACCACTTATCAATTCTATGAATTGTACATAACCTTTGAAGAATGCCACAATCCAACATAATCATTGAGGAATGTCAAAATGCGAGATAACTCTCTATGAATCTCACAATTCAACATAACATAGTTCAACCAAGATGAATGTCGTAATTAGACACAACCCTAGAGAAATGTTGCAATCAAGGATGATTTCAAGGATGAAAATTTATTTTAAAATGTAAAAACTATGGCAAATCTTATTAATCCTTCATATGCCAAATATAAAATGTATGGCAATATTTTTGTAAAAATTTACAAATTTCTAAGGATTTTATATAGCTTGTATCAAATTTTGGCGATTTTTAAGGTAAAATAATTTTATCCTATAGAATTTGGGTGAATCATTTTTAGAATAGCAAATCTTTTTTTGGGAAAAACCATGGAAAATTAGCCCATGATCAAAATTTAGCCACTAAAATAATCCCTCGTTGCAATCCAACATCACTCTTAAGCAACATTGATATGTGACATAACCCTTGATGAATATCATAATGCCACATAAGCATTGAGGAATATACCAATTCAACATACATCAACAAAGATTGGCATTCGCAGTGTGACATAACCATTCAGAAATGTTGTAATCCAACATAAACCTTGAGGAACATTACAATGCAACATAACCTTTGATGAACATTGCATTGCAACATAATCATTGAGGAACGTATAAGTCAACCAACATGAATGTTGCAATATGACATAACCATATTGTCAACCTCACAGTCACGGTGTAACATTTTGGTTAAGCCTCCCTCCTAATGTCACATGTGTCATAATTTAAATTCAACCTCTTCATGTTATAATAGAACATAAAATTAAAGTCAACTTCTTAACGTCACAAAGTGACATAATATCGAAGCCAACTATAAAGTCACATGTGACATAATATTGTACTCAACCTCTTCATGTCACAATGTGATAGAATATTGAAGTCAACCTGTTAAATTATTTCTCTTGAAATGTTACAAACTTCACCAT
>ML799281.1:24151-56478 GCA_009831015.1 Picea engelmannii
ATTGCATATGCCTTCTTGATCAACCTTGAGTTCTGGTAAACTTGTGACAGCTTTGCATATGTATGGTAGCACCTTGTAGTTGATGTGAGCTAATCTTCTAGAGTTCACATGGATTCTTCAATAGCGTGGGTCATGGCAGCTTCCGAGTGACCCACCTTCTTCTTTTCCACTGATGATTGCTTCATTTATGATCTCTCCTTTAGCACGTTGCCTTTTGCAACCTTCGCTATGGCTTCCTCATGTGACCTGGAGCAAGGTCAACAAAACAGCAAGCAAGAATAATATCCTTCTTGATAATATAAAGCAATAGCACGAAAAATCATCACAGTAGCTCCTTTAGAGCTATTACTTATAATTTAGCAAAGATTAAAGGTAAGGAATACAATACGAAATGAGGTCAACACTCTCTTAGTGTTGTGACCAAGCATTCTTCCATGGCAACCTGGAACTAACACATGAGGTTTCTCCTAGAGGAGGTGTTAGTCATATCAGGCAAAGTATTTACATCTACATTCTCACATGCTATCAAGTATAATACTTTATGACGATTGCTATCTCAACTATAGTCATCAATTTGCCATGTGTACCTTTGAATCTTATCAACTTGATTTAATCAAACCTGGAGCCTTGTCTTCATGAATGAGTTCTTGCTTTTCTTCCAAGTCTCCTTCACTCAAGTGACGAGTGCTTTCTTCAACCTGTCTTTTGTACTGAGACAATATGATATCTTGACAAAAGGTTAGGTTAGAGGATAATCTCTATGATCAACTTTTAATCCTTCTAATAATTTGATCATAGCTTCAACATGCAACACTAATAATGTCATGACAAATAGATGTATATCAGAATAATCACACTTGGGTTGCATCATTCCTCTGAATGTGTTGGATCTTTAGATCCTTCTGGATCTATGGCAAGAGATCCCTTCTCCTACAAATACTCTTTAGGGTTTAACCATTAAACATATGTAAGTACATACCTTTGATATCATCTGCAGGTAGTGGCTCCATCTGGTAGCAACGACAATCATTGGCAACTCTTGAGAAAATTTCAAGGGTGATTCCAACTGGTTCTACGGCTGCAATTGCAACTGGTACTGCAACTGCAACTGCAACTTAGGGTTTTATGAGGAAACCCTAATTTTTCAAACTTCGAATTTTGAAATTTTGATCGAGGGGATAGATGTGCTGAGCTGAAGCGAGTTAGCTGGTGCAGTCGGAATTTCGAAAATCCAACTTTTACCCCCTCAAACTTGATCTGCGGATTTCTGGACTAGTGCTTCTAGTTTTCTGGTACTTCTGGTACTCTGGTTTTCTGGTACTTTGTGAAACTAGGGTTTCACTTTCTGGGAGATCTAACCACTGAAAAGGTGTTCTCTAAGTGCCAAAATGATCCTTGGGGGAGGACACAACTTTCTAGGTGGTTTTAGGGCGGAAAAGATTCACTTTTGCAAAACCCTAATTTTTTGGTACGGTAACAATGACGGTCTTCCTCTTGCAAAATATGCTTCCTTCAGGTTGGCTCTGATACCATGTTAATGTTTATGCCATTATTATAGTTCTTTGTATTTCAATAGATAAGAGCAACATAAGAACAAGATCACTGAGAAATACATATTCATAAGAGACACAATATTTATCCTGGGAAACCCTCTAGGGGAAGAAAACCCAACAAAAACTTCCTTATCATAAATTGTCAATACAATGTCAAGAGATAACTCAAACCAATACAGAAAGTCCTCTCCAAAAGATGCACCACTCTTCTCCCTCTCTCCTATGTCAGTAACAAATCAGAACTTGTCTCTCAAACTGAGCAAGTGAGTTATGTTCAAATGAGGCGCTAGCCTCCTTTATTTATACAAGTTCTGGCATGTGTGAAGTGTCTCTTCATTGGCATGGCTGAATTTTTAATCTGGGTGGGTAAACCCACCTTTATTATATTTCAGGGTCTTTTTATTAACTGCTGGGGTCGACTTCTTATTCTGCCTATTATAATTGTCTGTTGACCAATCTGCAAAAGGGGATTTGGTCCTAATACAATTACCGACATGATTAATCCACAATGGGGATTAATCCTATAAATAATATATCAAATAATAATAAGAATACTCTTTGCAGTTACATTATTTCAACACCAACTACAAGAGCTAAAATTCAACAAAGTGTTCCTTTAACGAAGGCAACAATTTTATAGAAGTTTCAAGGTCCTTTTCAAGTTCTTCTATCCTCTCCTTCAAGTGCCAGTTCTCCTCTTGGATCTACACATTGAAGGCCCTTAAAGGTCTTCCAACCGTTCTCTTTTCAGTTCTTTATCCATGTTGGGTTTGTTTTCTCCTTAAAATGTTGGCAACTTCTCAAACGATAGGCATATGGCCTATTAGTCTCTTCAACTTAGATGCTCCTACATAAATTAGAATTTCATTCTATAATCATAATCTCATTGAGATCATGCTTCTTGATACAAATTCATGCCATGAATGGAAACCTTTATTTTCTAAGTTGGTTTCACTACTTGGTTGTTTGGTTTGTTTCCTAATAGTGTGAAGGCCTATGACCACTAAGGTCCAAACTTTGTTATGGAAAAATAAAAATGCCATACCCTTTGTGTGCTCAATATAGCATAAGCTCCAAATAATGTTATTGTCATTTTTTTCTCGAGCCTTTCTTCTCAACAAAATCACAAGTCCACATATATATACTTATTCATAGAGGTTGTAGGTAGATGTCACTACACACTCACTTTAGGATGCCATACCATGCTACACTATTCATATAATAGAATGCAACACACACACACATATGATCTTGAGCAAGTACATTGTTTATGAAAATTTAATTTTGTTCATGACTGAGATGCATTAATCTATGTATATGAGTTTATTAGAGATGTCATTTATGAGTGTGGAGAAGTATCCCTTGAATTTCTCAATGAGGTTTAATCATTAAGTTTTAAGACCACCTCATTCATGTCTTAGAATATTTTCATTATTTTAAATTACTTATAGTTAGTTATGAAGATAATTAAATATGATTAATAATGGAATGATGATTTTGGATTTTCACCTATTCTTAATGTTCTTATTCATTATTTTAAGTTACTTTAATTATGAAGACAATTAATTAAATATGATTCAATTAATGTCTTAGAATATCTTTATTATTTTAAGTTACTTATTGTTAATTATGAAGAAAATTAAATATGATTCAATAATGGATATTTTAAGTTACTTTAGTTATGAAGACAATTAATTAAATATGATTCAATTAATGTCTTAGAATATCTTTATTATTTTAAGTTACTTATTGTTAATTATGAAGAAAATTAAATAACGATGATTTTGGATTTTCACCTATTCTTAATGTTCTTATTCATTATTTTAAGTTATGAAGACAATTAATTAAATATGATTCAATAATGGAATGATGATTTTGGCTTTTCACCTATTCTTTTCAATTAGTATTAGAGTTACATATGATCAAACAAGCCATATGATACTTGTATTCTTTTCAATTAGTATTAGAGTTACATATGATCAAACGAGCCATATGATACTTGTAGACGTTAGTCTTAGAGAGAGGTTGAAGAGAGTACTAGTTGAGTAGATATGGCGAGGCGCATGGAAATTGATGAGACAAGTTTGAAATAATAAGAGCCTTGAGAAGAAATTGAAAATTATGATCTGCAAATAGTGGTATTATAGTGGCATGTTTAAGTTGAATAGGAAGTACACAGATATGACATTGTTACAGTAGAGCTTCATTTTTATGGTGGATACTTGCAAAATTAGTTATTACAGTATAGCTTCATTTTTATGGTGGATACTTGCAAAATTAGATATTTATAATTTATGTTTGTATATTATTGGAAGTGCCATTACTCATGGCTCTTGTTGATGAGAAGAAAAACAATGCTGGAGCTATGATCTCAATTGAAATCAGTTTTCAGTAGTTATTGATTTACAGTGGCAAATGTCCAAAATTTCGCAGCGTGCATACCTGGATATATGAAATTATATGCTTGTAGATGAAGTGAAAGTGTGAAAAGAAATGAAAGAAAATCTTGAATGCATTATTTTAATCAAATTGTAGTCTCTTGTTATGACTTTTGTCTTCGTACAAGTTCTGGTTTTTGTGCAACGAGAAAAAAATATTTAGTTTTATGCAATAGCGAGTTGGGTTCCATTGTTGACGATCTGGTGGAGATTTTTTTTTTGAGTTGCTGTATATGGGTCAGATATATACTCTCAGAAATGCACACTCTGGTACAAATTAAAAGCACTCAGCACTCGAATACCATCAACCAGAGATTATTAATGCATACTGGTTACCAGTTATACCTGCACGCTGGAAATTTGTTTTTGGAATGATTGTTGACTTGACAAGTTCATTGTTTGCCTCCTGAGACCAGCGGCAAAGAGACAGATTTAAGGAGATGAAAAAAGGAAAAGAGTTGGCTTCACATATCCAAACATGACGCATCAGATGGAAAGTCGACTAGCTACACGATAGAGAAACAAGAAACCCCAGCTGCCAGCGAACAATTCACCAGAGTATTGAAGGCAGATCGAACTTCCATTTTCTGAGCTTACACGTAGTTGAAATGGATATTTGGGCACCATGCGAAGAAATTGAGCTTTAGGTAAGAGATCAGAGAGTTTATTGTTGCCAAAATCTCAGTTTTAATTTCCAAATCTTTGCTGGTATAACAGTTTCCCTCCAATCGTGACTGGTGAAATCTGCAAGTGCGCGCCTTATCAAAGAAAATGTTGTCATTTATGGGCATGCACATGCAGGTCCTTGTGACTACAGGTTGTATTAATATGTGGTTGTATTAATCTAAACAGGTAGACCGATTATTCTGAAATCTTCGGTTTAAATAATAAACAATGAACCATGATTATCTCATGTCGTTTACCTTGGCAAGATGCCACTCTCGTTGCAATCAATAGGTATACGGAATCTGGATTCCTGAGTCGATTAATAAATATGCACATCTGACATTTTTAGTGACTGTACATTTGTTTTGATGATTCATTGTTCTTTGAAATCTTAAAGTCTTTGTACAATTTGCAAGGCAAGGTTGTGGACAGACCTGTCATTCAATGAGCGGCCAACGATGCAGATAGGTTTTCTTTCTTAACAGCGTCAATTTTTTTATGGATAGACATTGTCGTTGTGCTGTGAATGAGTTAGTCACATGCATTTCCAGTAACCACAAAAAAATATATAAAATATATTAAAAAATAATAAATTCCAAAAAAAATATATACAAAACATTCATACATATTTCATAACAGTTCTACACAATAAAACACATTCATGTGTATTCTCTAACCTTAACTTTAAAACCCTAATACGAATAACACTTAACTCTAAAACCCTTACCCTCATACAATAACCCTAAGCTTCTCCCTAGTTTGATCTCCAAGACTGCGAGACTTGAATTCATTGTTCTTGTACTTCACCTCCATTAACGGAACATCATCAATCTAATCAAATTAATTTTAAGCTTCTCCCTCGTTTGATCTCCAAGACTGCGAGACTCGAATTCATACTTCACCTCCATTAACGGAACATCATCAATCTAATCAAATTAATCAATTAATTTTACTTGTGACCCGGGACGATGCCTCTGCTGTCTCCCGTTCTCGTTCCCGCAGATGTACGACATTTACTGTAACCAATACATTGCGGGCTACGGGGAAAACGAGGCCCATGTTCAATACTCTTAATATTCCTGGGGTAGAATGATCTTCCCACTCGGATACGACGTTGTTAGATCGTTCCCGACATTTACTGTAACCAATACATTGCGGGCTACGGGGAAAACGAGGCCTATGTTCGATACTCTTAATATTCCTGGGGTAGAACGATCTGCCCACTCGGATATGACGTTGCTAGATCGGCTGGAACGAGATGCTTAAAACCTAAATACCTAAAAACTTAAAACCTAATGCTTAAACATTAAACACCTAAAAACTTAATACCCGATTCTTAAAGAATATATATGACACTAAAAACTTAAAACAAAAATTCTCAGACCTGTGGGTAAAATTAAGCTCGATATGATATGAATCTAACTATCAATGGCACACATGTAATTTAAATCGGTAGACAGATAGGAGCTCACACATGAAATTTAAATAGACAAATAGACAGACAATTTAATACAGAGAGACAGGGGTGTACATGCAATTTAAATCTTGCGCCCTTGAGATTGTTTCCTCTTCTCCTCTCTGCTCTTGCTTCAATGTTGAACTGCAATCTCGATCTGGATCTGCAACTACATAGAAAATAAATGGCCAATGCTTCGTTATTTACATAAATTTGAGGTTATGGACATGGCAGAAACTCTTACGAATCGAAAAGGAAATGGCTAAAGAGTCACGCATATATGGAAAAAATGTCACGCATAGCATGCTAAGAATATAAAAACCATTAGATATGCAAGGAAGAAACCTGCGGAGGGTATCAAAAAGTCGGAATAGATGGAAAAGAGACGATAGGAAGATACAAACCATTAGATACGCTAGGGAAGAAACCTGCAGAGGGTATCAAAAAGTCGAAGTAAATGGAAAGGAGGCGCTCCACGCAATGTGAAGCACTCCAGCATTTGGTTTACGAACGTTTAAGGTCACCGCACTCATTGTGAAGATCCACGTATCCCACCAAACCTACAGCTAGCTGGTAAATAAGGTGAAGTGTTACATTCACCCACAAAGCTCCACTTACCTCAACAGTAAAAAGGTAGTAAAAAAACCAAAAACTAAACCTTTCACGTGGCAATGAAAAGCTTGCATAGATATTTATCATGGTTAATCATGTAAATGTGGCAATCATACAACTTTACAGTGATTTTTTAATACGATTAGGTAAATGTGAAAAAGTGGCGTAACTATGGGCGTAACTATCGACGTAATAAGTAAGTTATATATGGTTAATAACATGTTTCTTATTAAAAAGGTTACAAGTTCAAATCCACAAGAGTAGGATATATACACCTTCCTAAACTTTAGCAATCAAATCCTATATATATTGGAATAAGCATAGTTTTATGTGAAGTGTTTAAGATCAATGGTTTTGATCATTTTAGATCAAAGGGGACTTTTGAGAAAGGTGAAACCTGAAATTTTGGAGTTATTGATTAAGTTGATTTAATCAATGGTTTTGATGAAAGACTTTGAGATTGATTTGGTTGGGATTCATCATGTCACACACACACACACACACACACATATATATATGAATATTATATTATATTATTATATATAATATAATATTTATATATATTGATCATTTTGATGGACTGTGAATGATGGATACTCGAGGGGCTCTTAGGTTGGTGATGTGGGGGGGCTTTAGGGTTTCCGCAAACTTTCCACACTAGGGTTTCTACAGGTCTTTATTGGTTTTTTTTTGGAAGGTGAGGTCGTAGGTAGGGTTTGTTCGAGATGTCAAACCTGCCATCGCCAACACCACTCTATGAGTGAATAGGAGCCTCTTGTGGATTACACTGATGATTCACTAGCACAAGAGGACATCTTCGAACCTGTGGATTGCACATGGAATCACATGACTCTCGGAGACAGAGATAGTCATGTTTCATTGCCCCTGAGGTCTGCGACCAAGGTTACATTGTCGTGTTTTGTTGCGAAGGAGAAGTTTCCAGAGGGTGGCGGGGGAGAGGAGATTTCTTCATTATAGAAGGACAAGTATGCCCTTTGCTTTCAAGTTTCTCCATCTCAAACCCATGAGAAACTTGTTCAGAGTGATGACTCGGACCTGAAGGTGGTAGAAGAAAGTAAGAAAAAGTGAAGGAAGGTCGTCAAATCCCAAGGTAAAGGTATTTATCTTGTGGTAGGAAAATATGTGTGAGTAGAACAAGAGGTTTCCCTACTAAGAAAAACTCTGGTTGGAAATTATTTTGGTCGAAAAAAGGGACTTGATTCGTTAAATACTTGGATCTAGTCCCACTGGGGATCTATTCTAGAGAAAGGGCCAACCTTCCACCTCTTGGAGCGAGGATGAATATGTTTCATCTTCCACTCTAAAGTCGATGCCATGTGTATTATGTCGGGACAATGGCTTTTTGACAAAGCGATCCTCTTACTAAAACCTTGGCACCTAGGGTTTAATGCACATGAGGAATTCACAAAATTGACTTTGGTCTGGGTTAGGCTACCTCAACTACCCATGGAGTCCTAGAAAGAAAAATCATTTAAGGAAATCGATGATATACTGGATAAGTTTATCCTTGCAGACGATTCTTATAAATCTTCAATGCACGTTTTGTTGCCAAAATTTGAATGGATTTATATGTTAGTGTGGGCCTTTATCAATCCATGGAGATAGAGGCAGGTTCAAACAAATTCACCCAACTTCTTGACTATGAAAATATTCCCTTCCGTTGCATCCATTTTCATTTGTATGGACATTCAATTCGAGACTCTGACACAAATTTTACCTAGAAAGTATGGAGGGTCAAGAAACCTCCGGCCTCCCCTTTCCCTATGGTCAAATTTGCTCCCTCTGTCAGTTCAACCCATGGCATCTCGCATCGTGCAGAAGGAGAAAAAGTCCTTAATACCTCGGGTATACAAACCATGACTATCTCGTTCATCCCTAAGGAGGAGGTTCGAGTTAGTGCAATGGATATTCTGTTGTATGGTTTACATTTGTTGGCTCCCTTGAATGATGATTTCTTATACCTTTCCTCGTCTCAACTGAAAAATATGGAATATTTATGGAAAAAGAGTGTAGGTAACTCAGATGGTAATATGATCAATACTTGAATTGACGAGTCTCTAAAAGATATCTCTGGCTCTTTGTAACACCCGGTTTCCCCCAGTCTGTAAATATAACTTTATTGGCCAAGAACTATGGAAAACTCAAAGTGTGAATGTTTAATTTGGGTGGACCTTTGTATAAAGGTCGATGAATGTAAATCCTATTATTTTAATAGATAATGGAAACGTGTTGCATGACTGCTGAGAAGGGGACGTGCTAAGAAAGGCAACGATTTATAATGGAAAGGCGGTGGAGGGGACTCGGAATGGTTGCGTTAACTTTCGCCGAACCAGCACCATGCTAGAATTAATTGCTCAATCAGAACAAACCTCTGACCCAGGAATGAATTACAATCAGACTGGTAGGTGGGAAGGCCTCCTCAAGATTTAATGAGGGGATGGGGCAGACTGCCCATCTGTAAGGCTTCCAGACTTGACCACGGACTGGAGATTCCAGCCACACGCAATCTCACTGAGCAAGGCAAGAAAAGAAGCAAGGCGTGGGAAGAGGGGGCCTCCGAAAAAAAAGGAGAACGAAAACTCTTGGGTCCGAGGAAGGATCGAAAGCGAAAAAAAAAAAAAAAAACTAAGTTCTGATCACAGAAAATGGAGACTGAGTCAGGAGAAGGAGAGTAACCTTCATCCTCGTCTATTCCTTTTTAAGGAGAAGGAGAGTAACCTTCGTCCCTAACTTCCGTTGCATTGGATGTAAGAGATTGAATCTCAAAGCATCGTGGCCTAAGCTCGGGGGCGGCCAATGATAAATCCATTGGGAGTGATTGAGCCTATGGTTGGGTGGACACGAGCACCCCTCTCAATAGTCGCTTCACGATTTATGGTTCTGATAAGTGTTTTTATGCCTTCAACTTTAAATTGGAAATAATGGATGCATGTTTGTTTTTGTATGCCTGTAAATGGTTTCTGCATTGAATGATTAAATTAAGAGTATGCCTTCATCCTTGAGAACTTCTACATCTGCTTGATTTCCCTTATGTTCTAGTTAAATTCCTCAAAGGCACCTTCCCAGGGAATTGCATCCCTGTCCTAGAGTCGAGTGAGTACTTCCCTGATTGCAAAGGTCGAATTCCATAATCACTGTGAGGACAGAGTCTATTAAGTTCAGGAGAGGTAGTGCAGATATGCACATGCTCTCTGCGAGGCAAGCAGAGACCAAGAACCACCTAAATTCTAGACTAAATGAAGGAGCGCAAGAGATGTACAGAAGACCCCTCTAGGTGTTAGGTCCAGGAGAAGGAGCAAAACTCTCTTAATCCTTCAGAATTGACAAAGCTCAGGAAGAATAGCGAGATTTAGGTATCAAAAAGGAATACCCTTTCGTTTGGTAGATGAGTGGATGAGATCCATTTGGGAGGATCCAAGGTTTGTCATAACCGCCAGATTTGAAGAAGTAGAGCAGGCATTAATGCCTCGTCTACTTCAGTTTTCGCAAGTTCGCACATTGAGAGAGTTGCAGGTTGGTGCAACTAAACTTCTGAAACCAGATGTTGCGATGTGATCTGGACCGTTAGATCGAGGAAGGCCATGGACTATTGATCCGATTCGAACAGATTAACGCAAGGAGTACGTGGGAATTTGAAATTCCCTAAGGACCCAGTTGTGGAGGAGAAGATCTGGGCCGTCAAAATCCACGTTCAGAAAACGAGAAGTGAGCACAGGAGGAAAATGGATCTAAGTCGTCAGATCTGAAGCGCGTGAACCAACAGTCATTGGATCTAGAGGAAGGTGCATGAGACAAGTTCCGATTTGATCATGGTCGTCCATTAAGGAGGACGTGTGGCAAGATCTCAGCATTTCGCTGACTCGTGGAACAAGAAGGTCAAAGAGCACAACTGTTCGAACTCGCGATAGGTGAAATCGCGATTTGATCATGATCGTCCATTAAGGAGGATGCGTGGCGAGATCTCAACATTTTGTTAACTCACAGAGAAAGAAGGTCAAAGAGCATAACTATTTGAACTCGCGATGTGCGAAATCATGATTTGATCGTGGTTGTCCATTAAGGAGGACGCGTGGTGAGATCTCAACATTTCGCTTACTTGTAGATCAAGAAGGTCAAAGAGCATAACTGTTCGAACTCGCGATATGTGAAATTGCGATTTGATCGTGGTTGTCCATTAAGGAGGACACGTGGCGAGATATCAACATTTCGCTGACTCGAAGGGTAGAAAAGTCAAAGAGGGAAGTCGTGAGAACTCGTGATATGAGAAGTTCTGACACGCCTTGGAGTTAGGCTCTGGATCGTAGTAAATGGTCACATGGATGGAGGCCAAAGGGGGGAGCTAACGGTTGTTATGCCCTTTCGGAACTCGGGAGTTGGAGGAGTTGGGGCGCCTTGCATCGAAAGTTCTGAAATCGTGAAACGTGACACGTCGTTTAGGTTAAGCCTATGGTCACAGGTAGTGGTCATGTGGAGGAGGATAAGGGAAGAGCTAGCATGCGCTAGGCCTCTGTCGGATTTTAGAGGTTGGGGAAGTCGGGATAAATCACATGTAGAATACCCGACATGTGAAGTCCTGAAACACCTTTTGGGTAGACGGGTGGTCACAGCCCATGGTCGCGTGAGAGAAACTTGTGCCTGGAACTTAATCACACAGACCAAGTCACAAAAGGAGCTAACGCCTGACACTCTGAGTTTTCATAGTAGGGATAAGGGGAAGGTTGTGTATGCCCTTAAACCTGCTCTAAGAAACCGAAAGGTTATGTGTTTAACTATAGAATGAGACTATCCAGTCTCAGAGAATTGTTTGGCTTCATAATTTGAGATTCTGACCCTTTAGAAAATCAAAAAAAATTATTCGTCATCATGGGTATGTTACAAAATGGTATCAGAGCATGGTTACAACACTTGGCCTACTTGGGCTCATGGACGAGTCGCTTAAATAACTCTATTTGGAGTACGTTCAAAAGAGTGACACCCTACCTTACCTCTTTCTTAAAAATGTCATTGAAGAAAGGAATGAAACCTTCTATTGTGTGTGTGCATTAAGAAATTAAACCATGTATTGTTCATGAACTAATAGACTGCTAGCTAACTATAAGTGTTTTGGCAACACTCGAACAGTCAGTGAATCACGGGAAGACTCCAATACTAAAGGATGATGATGTGTCATGAAGTGGGGGATGGCTCCCACAATAGAGATGAGGAATCTGATGAAAGGAGGGTGGTGGAAACCCCTCCAGATCTGGGTGAAACTGTAAGAAGCCTCATGGACTAGCTACAGAGTTTCAAGGCTGAGAATGAGATATTTATAAAGGAGCAAGAGAAACAAACATAAATTAACACAGTCTTTCTACATAGCTTATCCGACATACAGAGGTAACTGGAGCACGAACCCGCAACCAGTCATGCTGACCGACGACACAAGAAGAGAGGTCATAGTCCACTTGAGACCCGAAAACATGACTCGATAAGTGACCCCACTAGGAGAAGTATTGCGAAGAAGGTCCAACTTGGAGGCAGGGGACACTCATCAGGAGAGTCCTTTGGAAAGGAAGCTGACAACTCCAAAGGGTCTTCTAGTAGCAGGGACAGCTCGCATTCTCAGAAGAAAGGAAGGAAATAGAAGTGTTCCAAAACCCATGGCCCTAAAGAGTTCAAGAAAGCAAAACCACCATCTTTCAACAGAGAGATAAAGAAGGGAGAAGAGGCAGAAGCTTGGCTACTTGGTTTAAAGAAGTATTTCAGAGTCCATAACTACTTCAAAAAATTGAAGGCTCGAATATCCGTCTTCAACATGAATGGAAAGGCTTCCATACGGTGGGAAGACCTTAGGAATGTGAAAGGAGTCCATGTGAAGGACTCTTCATGGAAACAGTTTGAGAAATACTTCAGGAAGCAATATCTGTCAGAAAAATACATGGATGGGAAAACTAAGGAATTCTATGAACTCCGGCTGGGGCATCTCACTATACAGGAATTTGTCAATAAATTCTTTGAATTACTGAGGTATGTACCCTACATAAAAGATGAAAAAGAAAAAATGCAGCTGTTCATTCGTGGGTTACCTCAGAACTACCAGGATAGGATTGAGTTCGATGAACCAAGGACCTTAGAAGAAGCTATCTGGAAGGCGAGGTATTGTTATGAACAGTTTGGGAGCAAGACAAGACCCCACGAGGACTGGAAGAAAAAGAATAGTTCGAGATTCCAAAAGAAAAGGTTTAACTCCTCAAGATTTAAGAACTATGGAAAATATTCTAGGGGGAGCCTTCTTTCTAGAAGTGTATATCAACAAAATTTCCCCTCTGAAAGTGGAAATAAATTTTTTTAGACAGTCCCAACAAAGACTGATAACCTAAAGAAGGAACCCTTAAAATGTTGGGGTTGTGAAGAAAATCATAGATTGAGGGACTTCCCACACAGCCAACAAAACAGTAAGGGGGTCTACAATACCACCGTCAATGATGTGGCTAGGAGCATGCCATGAATCTATGCAACCTTGGACAATAATCGAGCCAATCACCAAGCTTCAGTAGTGGAGCTAGAAGGTATGATCGCCAACCATCCAATTTCTATTTTAATTGACCCAAGTTCTAATTTGAGTTATGTAGCCCCTCAGACTGTTGATAAGTGTAAACTGCAACCAATTAGACATGTTAAACCATGGTTGGTACAACTAGCCACTGGGACCAAAAGAAAGGTGGCAAAGGCTATACTATCCTGCCAATTCATCATAGGTGGATTGCCCACTCGAGCGACCCTTAACATACTTCCCTTGGGATCTAATGACTTGTTGATTGGTATGGACTGGTTGGTTGCTCATAAAACTAAAATGGACTGTTATCATAAAAATTTAGAATGTGTAAACAAAGAAGGGAGAAATATGACCCTCCAAGGGATTCAGAAGCCTGTCTTAGTGAGACAAATATCGACCCTTCAAATGAAGAAGTATTGCAGAAAAGGGTGTTCCTTATATGCAATACATGTGTTGGAATCCGTTGAAGACAACAAACCAAACCTAGAGGACCACCCCATATTAAGAGAATACAAGGATGTATTCCCAAAAGAAGTACCAGGTCTACCTCCGAGAAGGGATATTGAATTCTCAATAGAACTTACACCGGGAGCGGTACCAGCATCTAGAACACCATACAGAATGAGCACGCTAGAGCTTATTGAACTCAAGCTACAACGAAAGGAGATGATGGACAAAGGCTACATCCGACCCAGTGTATCTCCATGGGGAGCGCCCATCCTATTTGTGAAGAAGGAAGATGGCACACTCTGACTGTGCATAGATTACATACAACTCAATAAGGCAACCATAAAGAACAAGTACCCGTTACCAAGAATCGATGATCTGTTCAACCAATTGGGAAGTGCATACATCTTCTCAAAGATCGACCTAATATTTGGCTACCATCAAGTCCGGATTAAGGATGAAGACATCCACAAAAAAACCTTCAGGATGAGGTATGGTCACTACAAATTTGTGGTGGTGCCATTAGGGTTAACCAATGCCCCCGCCACTTTTATGTGCTTGATGAATAATGTACTCAGCAAATTTGTAGACAAATTTGTATTGGTTTTCATTGATGATATCCTAATATACTCCAAGAACAGGGAGGAGCACGAAGAACATCTTAGACTCGTACTTCAAGTACTAAGGGAGCATAATCTCTATGTTAAGTTTAGCAAGTGCGACTTATTTCAGAAGCAAGTCCACTACTTAGGCCATGCCATATATAAGGAAGGGGTGGTAGTAGAACCTGATAAGATCAAATCCATTATGGAATGGCCTACCCCGAAAGATGTATCTAATATTAGGTCCTTCATGGGCTTAGCAGGATACTATAGAAGATTCATAAAAGGGTTTTCTAGGATTGGTTGTCCAGTCACTTCCCTTTAGAAAAAGGGGATTAAATTCATTTGGACGTCAAAATGCGAAGAAAGATTTCAGGATCTAAAATACCTCCTGACCCATGCACCCATGCTAAAGATTGCAGACCCATATGATGATTTCCTTGTGTGTACATATGCCTGCAAGGAAGGACTCAGAGGAGTCCTTATGCAAGAAGGACATGTAATTTACTATACGTCCCGGAAATTAAATGAGTATGAGATCAATTATGTGACCCATGACCTAGAGTTGGCTGCCATAGTACATGCTTTAAAAATGTGGAGACACTACCTCTTGGGTAGAAGATTTGTGCTTATGACAGATCATTGTGGATTGAGACATATGTTTGATCAACCAAGACTCAATGCTAGGCAAGCGAGGTGGATGTCTCTCCTAGGTGAATTCGATTTTGAAATCAAACATATAAAAGGAAAGGAAAATAGGGTGGTCGATGCCCTTAGCAGAAGTATAAAAATGATTCATCTAGCAGCAGTAAGCACTTGCAAATTGAATGTCAGGGAGAGAATCATAAATGCACAAGAGACATATGCATTCTTTAAGACCATGAATTCATACCTAAGGCAAGATCCTACAGGTCTGAAGTATGAAAGCTACCAAATTCTCGAGGAAGGGTTGTTGACTTATAGAAACAGATTGTATATTCCAAACTGTGACGAATTGAAGAGGTTCATAATGGATGAACTGCATAAGAGACCATATACTGGTCACTCGGGATATCATAAGATGATCACGGCCATTAGGAAGCAATTCTATTGGCCTGGGTGAAAGAAATACATAGCTAACTATCTAGCTAAGTGCCTAGAATGCGAGCAAGTTAAGGCATAGCACCGACATCTAGCAGGATTGCTACATCCCCTACCAATCCTAGAATGGAAATGGGAAACCATCTCCATGGATTTCATCACCGGATTACCAAAGTTGACCAAGCAAAATGATGCCATCATGGTCGTGGTGGACAAAAAGAGTAAGTCTACCCATTTCATCCCTGTCAAGTCAACTTGAAAGGCAATAGATATTGCCAACATCTTCATGAAGGAGATATCCAAACTGCATGGCATGCCCAAGGAAATTGTATCTGACAGAGATACCAAATTCACTTCAAACTTTTGGAAATCCCTAATGGTCGATTTCGAGACTAAATTGTTCTTTGGCATAGCCTATCACCCTCAAACTGATGGACAAATAGAAAGAGTAAACCAAATGGTTGAGGACATGCTAAGGATGCACGTAATGCATTAGCCTAAGAAGTGGGAAGACTACCTACCATTGGTAGAGTTTGCCTACAACAACGATTATCAGGAATCCTTAAATATGAGCCCCTTTTAATCCCTCTATGGTAGACAGTGCAAGATCCCAATCAGCCAGAGTAATCCAGTGGACAGAATTACAATCAGACCCGACATGCTGAAAGAAATGGAACAACAAGTAGTGAAGATAAGGCAAAATCTAAAAATTGCTCAGGACCGACAAAAAAGTTACGCCGACAGAAAGAGAACTCCCCGAGAGTTCAAAGTTGAAGACCATGTCTATCTCAGAGTTAGACCCCGGAAGAGTTCCCTGAGAATGGGAGCTTGTGCCAAGTTGGCACCTCGGTATTGTGGACCCTTTGAAGTCCTAGATAGAGTGGGATCTGTAGCCTATAGAATAACACTTCCTCCCACATTAAAGGCACATAATGTTTTCCATGTTTCATTATTAAAGAAATATGTACATGATACTAACCATATAATTGACTGGTCTGTGATCCAGGTGGAACCGGAGGGAGAATTCCTGCCAGAACCCCAATGCATACTAGACAGGAAGGAAACCTCACTCAGGAACCGAACCATTGCACAGGTCAAGGTGCAATGGAAACACTTTGGCCCAGATGAGGCTACGTGGGAAATGGAAGATGCCATGAGACAGGCATATCCGATTTTGTTTAATTCTGTACATACCTATCATGTTGCTAGACATAATATCGAGGATGACGATTCCTTTAAGGGGGAGGGGATTGTAACACCCTATTTCCCCCAGTCTATAAATATAACTTTATTGGCCAGGAACTATGGCAAACTCAAAGTGTGAATGTTTGATTTGGGTGGACCTTTGTATAAAGGTCGATGAGTGTAAATCCTGTTATTTTAATAGATAATGGAAACATGTTGCATGATTGCTGAGAAGGGGACATGCTAAGAAAGGCCACGATTTCTAAGGGAAAGGCGGTGGAGGGGACCCGGAATGGTCACGTTAACTTCCGCTTAACCAACGCCATGCTGGAATTAATTGCTCAATCATAACAAACCTCTGACCCGGGAATGAATTACAGTCAGACTGGTAGGTGGGAAGGCCTCCTCAAGAGTTAATGAGGGGATGGGGCAAACTGCCCATTTGTAAGGCTTCCAGACCTGACCACGGACTGAAGATTCGATCCATGCACAATCTTGCTTAGCAAGGCAAGAAAAGAAGCAAGGTGTGGGGAGAGGGGGCCTGTGAAAAAAAAAGGAGAGCGAAAACTCTCGGGTCCGAGGAAGGATCGAAAGAGAAAAAAAAAAACTGAGTTCTAATCACAGGGAATGGAGACTAAGTCAAGAGAAGGAGAGTAAACTTCATCCTCGTCTATTATTTTATAGGGAGAAGGAGAGTAACCTTTGTCCCTAACTTCTATTGAGATGGAAGTAAGAGATTGAATCTCAAAACATCATGGCCTAAGCTCGGGGGTGGCCAGTGATAAATCCAATGGGAGTGTATGAGACTATGGTTGGGTGCAAACGAGCACCCCTCTCAGTAGTCTCTTCACGCTTTATGGTTATGATAAGTGATTTTATGCCTTGAACTTTAAATTGGAAATAATGGATGCATGTTTGTTTTTGTATGCCTGTAAATGGTTTCTGCATTGAATGATTAAATTAAGAGTATGCCTTCATCCTTGAGAACTTCTACAACTTCTTGATTTCCCTTATGTTCTAGTTAAATTCCTCAAAGGCACGTTCCCAAGGAATCACATCCATGTCCTAGAGCCGAGTGAGTACTTCCCTGATTGCAGAGGTTGAATTCTGCAATCACTAGGATGACAGAGTCTATTAAGCTCAGGAGAGGTAATGCATATATGCACAGGCTCTCTGCAAGGCAAGCAGAGACTAAGAACCACCTAAATTCTATACTAAATAAAGGAGCGCAAGAGTTGTGCACCTTCTAGGTGTTAGGTCCAGGAGAAGGAGCACAACGCTCTTAATCTTTCAGAACTGACAAATCTCGGGAAGGATAGCAAGATTTAGGTATCAAAAGGGAATACCCTTTTGTTTGGTAGATGAGTGGATGAGATCCATTTGGGAGGATCTAATGTCTGTCACGACCGTCGGATTTGAAGAAGTAGAGCAAGCGTTAATTCCTCGTCTACTTCAATTTTCACAAGTTCACATATCGGGAGAGTCACAGGTTGGCGTGACTAAACTTCTGAAACCAGATGTTGCGATGTGATCTAGACCATTAGATCGAGGAAGGTCATGGATTGTCGATCCGATGCAAACGGATTAACGCAAGGAGTACGTGGGAATTAAAAATTCCCTAAGGACCCAGTTGTGGAGGAGAAGATCTGGGCCGTCAAAATCCACATTCAGACAACGAGAAGTGAGCATAGAAGGAAAAAGGATCTAAGTCGTCAGATCTGAAGCGCGTGAACCAACAGTCATAGGATACGAAGGAAGGTGCACGAGACAAGTTCTGATTTGATCGTGGTCATCCATTAAGGAGGACGTGTGGCAAGATCTCAGCATTTCGATGACTCGTGGAACAAGAAGGTCAAAGAGCATAATTGTTCGAACTCGCAATTTTATCGTGGTCATCCATTAAGGAGGATGTGTGGCAAGATCTCAACATTTCGCTGACTCATAGAGCAAGAAGGTCAAAGAGCATAACTGTTCAAACTCGCGATATGTGAAATCGCGATTTGATCGTGGTCATCCATTAAGGGGGACGAATGGCGAGATCTCAGCATTTCGTTGACTTGCAGAGGAAGAAGGTCAAAGAGCATAATTGTTCGAACTCGTGATATGAAAAATCGTGATTTTATCGTGGTCATCCATTAAGGAGGACACGTGGTGAGATCTCAACATTTCACTAACTCGCAGGGTAGAAAAGTCAAAGAGGGAAGTCGTGAGAACTCGTGATATGCAAAGTTTCGATGTGCCTTGGAGTTAGGCTCTGGGTCGTAGTAAATGGTCACATGGACGGAGGCCAAAGGAGGGAGCTAACAATTGTTAATCCCTTTTGGAACTCGGGGGTTGGAGGAGTTGGGGCACCTTGTATTGAAATTTCTAAAGTCGTGAAACGCGATGCGCCGTTTAGGTTAAGCCTATGGTTGCGGGTAGTGGTCACGTGGAGGAGAATAAGGGAAGAGCTAGCATGCACTATGCCCCTGTCAGATTTCAGAGGCTGGGGAATTCGGGGTAACTCACATGTAGAATACCCAACATGCGAAGTCCTGAAACGCCTTTTGGGTAGACAGGTGGTCATAGCCCATGGCCACATGAGAGAAACTTGCGCTTGGAACTTAAGCACGCAGATTGAGTCACAAAAGAAGTTAATGCTCGACACTCTGAGTTATCACAGTAGGGCGAAGGGGAAGGTCGTGTATGCCCTTAAACCTGATCTAAGAAACTGAAAGGTTGTGTGTTTAACTATAGAACAAGACTATCCACTCTGAGAGAATTGTTTGGCTTCAGAATTTGAGATTCTGACCCTTGAGAAAAGCAAAAAATATTATTCGCCGTTGTGGGTATGTTACACTCTCCCACTCACTTTCCTATTAGCTCTCCCTCGATGGAATATGTGAGGTTGTCCCCGGGCCACAATTCTTCGGTTAAGGATACATCCTTTGTGGCCAATGTGATTTTCCCATCAGGTTTCAATGCAGTAAATCTGGTTGATGACTCAAAAGGAAGTTTACTAGAAGTTGTGGAGTCGGTCGACAAATTGGCATCCAAAGATAAACCTACTAAAGGTAGAGGAGGAGGTCATTACCTCCTCCAACCATACCCTCCCTCCCTCTCTCAAGAGATTAGTCAGTCGAGTGGGCTTGGAAAAGAGTTTTTCAAAGAATCAGGAGTCTCAAAAGTTGGCCGCAAATCAATGTTCAAATTGGCACAATCCATGGTAACTCGTGAAGTCAACTAGGGTAAACAAAGTCTCATTAAAGGGGTACTTAGATAAATGCACACCGCTATGGAATTGATACATGAATATTCTCTCTTTAAATGTGAGAGGCTTAGGGGGTGTTATCCCCTAGCATAAGGATAACTAAGGATATTATGTCTCGAGGCCCATAGGTCCTAGACATGGAGTACCGAGAGCCATATTGACTTCAGATTGGCCCTAGATCGCCCATACTTCTTCTTCAACACCTCCATCTTGTTAGCAGTAGCAACATCCATACCATCGACCTAGTCTTTCAGCAACAGTGGGTCTTTCTCCATGAGTTAATGAGTTCAGGTATCATGGTATGTGTCACTCTGATTCTCAAAACATTTGAATATGTGCATTTAATTCTTTTTACCTCTGACGTGTGCTTGGACCTTATTCCTTTCAACTTGTCCACACCTGGGGTCAATGATAGGATGCCCTAGCAAGTTGGTTCCCATAAGGTTTGAGTTGCCACTGAGTGGGTTCATGAAAGTTCATCATCCATTCCCACCATCCTTATCACTTTTCATCTTTTTCCCTCTCATCCATACCATACATTGGTTCGAGCATTGGGTTTGCCAAGCTAGCAAAGGGTTGTACCTTACCTTGTCACCACACCAAGTTAGCTGGTCACCACGCCAGGGTAGTGGCTCTTGGTGGCATAGCCAAGAGAAAGGTGGTCTCATCATGAACCAAACTTCTCATCTCCATGAAATGCTTATGGGTAACATTGTTACCATTGGTCACCACGCCAGGGCATTGTCCCCTAACTGGTCTCTTGGAAGAAAAAACAATAAGACAAAAAAATAAAAAGACATTGAATGGGATTGGAAAAATTTGCATCCATGACAAGGTGCAACTCACCCTCTTTAGAGGCACCCACAAGTAAGCCATACATTCCCCTGTCATCACTACACCCATTGCTCAAACATCCCTACACCACCTCATCCACTTACATGGCATGGATTTGTCTTCACCTCGAAACATCCCACGTCCAATGTGAATTAGCCCAATGGGACCTCCTGACGTCCTCTCCAAACCTGGCTTGTAGAATAGCATAACATCTTTGAGCACTTGTCTGGGAAAGGGGGGTTTTATGCACATGTTTAGATAACTTGATTATTAGATGTGATTGACATTGCTATGACCCTGTGACTTATGAGGCCATGGAGGGCGTACTTTTTTTTGTTGCCGGGCCACACCCTACGGACATGTACACATGGGAGATGATTAGTTTAGACCTCCAGAGGGATAAAATCCCACCAGATGGATGTTGAGACCCCAACCAGGGGTAGATACAATTCATAGGCTTGCACCATAGAGAGAGGAGGACGTCCCACCAGAGATAGCCTGGCAGGCCTAGACCCAAGGGGGTCTTTTCCTCCTACTATGATGTTGGCCTTGAAAGGCCCATGATGTCACCTTTGTGACCCTTGACATCACCAACATTTGATGGACACTTTGGAGGTAGTTATGTGCCAAGTGGCACATGTAGTTTGATCTAGAGGCCTTGGGAGGCCTAACATTTTTCTCTTGGAGGCCAACGTTTCACTAGAGAGGCCTAACGTCACCCTAAAGGGGCATGACATCACCTATTCTGCTTGATTTAGGGTTTAATTTGTCATTTTTATGTAAAAACTGGATATTACATGTAAACTGGCCATATCGGCCCTTTTGACCTAATTCTGGTCATTGTAACTGTATAAATAAGGGATTTTCCCTTGTATTATTTCATCATCTTTCACTCACACTTAAGTGAGGTTTGAAATTTGAGCCCTAATTAGGGTTTCTTGGATGAAATTTGGTGCACACTTATTAAAGGAGGATACTTTTGGTGTGTTTTAGCATTTTTCTTGGTGTAAGTGCTCAACTAGGCCTATTGTTAAATGGTTCTTGGTGAATGTAAGTAAATGTTCTACAATTCTTCTTCATTGAATGGTTATGGTGTATTTATCTTTCATTTATTCTAATATTATGAAATTGCTAGCTTAAAACCCTAGGAGGCTAAAGCACATGTTATTGTTCTTGCCTTAATAACTTTCACCTACTAGATTACGCTAGAAACCCTATTTTCTTGAAGCCTTGTGCTAAGGGCCTTGCCATTGCAACACTCTAGCATATTTTGTTTCATCTATCTATCATCTACTTCATCTTTGAGCTAAGAAGGAGGAAAACCGCTAGGGCCTAGGGTTACCTACTTCCTAGTGGCCATTTCCCCCCTAATGTTTAGTGATTGAAGCTGTGGGCTACCAACACTTCAATCATTAACCTTCTTATCTCTAGATCTCTTATTATCATTTTGTTCCTTCAATATTTCCACTGCTAAAAGAGATTCCATTTACCCTAAAAGCACTGATCTAAGCCTTACAATTGAGTGATTGATAAAATCCACCCTCAAAACGTTTACCTTAAGCTCTCTACTAACTACTCCTAACCCCAGAATAGACTAATCTACTAACCTACTTGTTGTTGTTACAAAAGTAAGCTACAAAAGTAAGCTACAACCATTTATTGCAACCACCTAAAAGCAATTGTAAAGTTGATTTATACACTGCCTAATTTGCTTTTGACAAATGTTAGTACTTTGGTATTAATGAGTGATTATTTTGGGTCATTTTGAAGCTCTTTCAAGGCATTTATTGTGAAGCAATCATCTCATAAACATTGTTGTTATAAAATTATGTTTGTTTCATCATATATCAACTATTTCTTTTATTGATAAAGTCCATGGTTTTATGAAGTACTAACAACAAGTTGTTCTTGCAAAAGATATATTTTCTTGTTTCTTTGTTTTGGGCAGGTGCATCTGAATACTTCATTGCTTCATTCGTCAAAACCTTGGTACTTTCTGATCAGTGTGATTTGTGAGAGGGGATACTTTTATAGGCACTTTAACCTTTTCCTTCTCAAAACCCCAGGTCACCGGGGACGTCTCCCCTGGGCCATAAACCGTAAATAGAAAGGGGTATCTTGTTGAGGTGACAGTGATAGGATAACCTCATGTTGCACCAATTTTCCTTCCCTTAACCTTTTCCTTTGGAATAAGTACAAATTCAGCGATAGCATTTTGGCGCCATTGCCAGGGAACACTGAGTCAATTCTCCTCAAAGACGACACTTTTCGGTAAGCCTTTCCTCAAAATCCTTTACTTTTCACTTTTTTATATATTAATTTTAATAAAAATATAAAATTCACTTTAAGCGATATATATATTAATTTTAATAAAAATATAAAATATAAGTGATATATCTATATCTATATCTATATCTATATCTATATCTATATCTATATCTATATCTATCTATATATATATATATATATATATATATATATATATATATATATATATATATATATATATTAATTTTAATAAAAATGTATTATTCACTTTTTTATTATTTTTCATTAATTTGAGTAGGAACCATAAATTTTGATGGGATTTGTTATGCAATGCCTCAGTGGTGTTGCCCTACAATATATTTTAATTTTTTTTGTGTGTTTTAATTAATTGTAGTGGGTGTATTTGAATTTATGAGTGTGTAGATAGTGGCACTATCACATCATTTCTAACTTCTAATAGGATCATATTAGGGTTGGATTTTTTTATTGAGACTTTGAGAGGCTCCTTATTTTATTCCTCGACATAGC
The DNA here is from genome assembly GCA_009831015.1 of Picea engelmannii. Taxonomy (NCBI): domain Eukaryota; kingdom Viridiplantae; phylum Streptophyta; class Pinopsida; order Pinales; family Pinaceae; genus Picea; species Picea engelmannii. The sequence goes on from ML799281.1 coordinate 47,627, forward strand.
ATGTTCCATGAGTGTAAAAACCAATAGAATAGATTGGATTGTGATTCATCCTGTAGGTGGTTTGTGGTGCTAAAACATATATCATTCCTTCTTCATTTGATCATCCGAATAATCTCTTACAACTCAGAAAGACAAGGTTCCTCCCGAGCACTACTAGACCTCTAATTTTGGGCTTCATATCTATGTCGTAAGGTAAGAAATCACGTGCATTATGTAGTATTGTTTTTTTTTCGTTAGAAGACTTGTAATAGTTTTGATTTCTTGTTTATTTGTAGTAGATGGAACGAGGATGTTTATTTTGTATTCTTTTAACACTATAATAATGTGTACCAAAATTAAGTGTTTTGAATACTTTAATAATTCCAATGCACAAATTGCTTTCATGTCCACAATAAAAATTTGTGAAAACACATAAAAAACATAATATTTAATTGATATGAAAAAATAAATATCAAACGTCATGCGAACGGTAGTTTTAAGAAAACATGTCATAAAATAACTACTCTATGGACAAGGATACTCTTCAAATTCAACCCCTAGTGACTAGTGTAATTTGCAAGAGTGCACGCTATCTGATACTTGCATTTGTTTCTTGTTTCTAAGAAGGTTCTGATTCAAAACTTAGTAATTTCAAGTTTGATTATCCATATTGCATAGGAGCACAAAAGAAATAAAATCAAAGTACTCACAATTATATTGCCATCCTAATACTTACCGTTTCTATTGTCATTTGATGAATGTCACTTGGGCATTGGTTGGTGTGCTTACACCAATTTCTAGATCATGCATTCCATAATGTTTGTAGGATAACTAGCACACACATAAAACATTGAGAAACATCACAAGCTAAGAAGAGTCATTGGTGGTTATTTGGATGGTTAAGACTCATCAAACATGAGTTGCAATTAGGGTGCAAGGATGATTTGCAATAGGAAACTCCTTTAGCATGTAAAATAGTTGTCAACAAACATGAATGATCCTCAACCAACATGTATCCCTTGAATGATATGAAGAATCCTCAATCAACATGTAGACATCTTGACCAACGTGTAAGGTCGTGCTCACTTTTGGTGTTATCCTAGCAAAATTTAATGGGTAAATTTGTTGATTGAGACATATTATTTCCTTTTATCCCACATTTTCAAAGAGAGTTGATTTTGTGGGTGCTAATCCCTAGAAAAAGACCCATATAAGCATAAAAACCCTTAGTAAGCCATATATATTAAGATATTATATTTCTAGTGTTATATTAGTAGGTAGACTAGAACCTTTCATTGTACCCTTTCATTATAATTGTGTCATTTGTCTTCTATATACACCAAGGAGATCTAGTCTTAGGATCATCTTATCTTGTCTTGTGCATTGAATAAATTGTAAAAGGAGATTTCCCCCTCGAAGTGGCATATTATTCATTGAATTTTTATCATTATCAAGGTGTTGGTTCATAACATTTGGTTTTAGAGCATACAATCCTAGGGTTTTTCTTCTTCAATCAAGACAGATTGACATTTTTTCTATAACATTTTTTTTGGGAAGTTTCAAACAATTTTTTTTTAGGAGATTGAGGAAAGATAACAAACAATAGATGATCACAATTTTAGGTTCTGGTTCGTTATAGTTTCAGAGATATCTCCTATGTAAGTTAGGGTTTGTGACTAATCCTGAAATTAGTCTTAAATGAGTCATTCTCTATAAAAAAAAATGGTGAAGTTTTAGACTCTAAAATTTTCATAATCCCGAGAAGACATAGCTAATTACATGTGGATTTTTTTTTAGATTCTGATTCATTATAATTTATGAGATATATCTTGTAGAAGTTGGGATTTTTAACTAATCTTGAAATTAGTCTTAAACAAGTCATTTTGGTATCTCTGCTATAAATTTTTATCATCAAAGGTGCAGATAGTGAATTTTTCAATATTTTAAGAAGTCATATCAGAGTATTATAGGCCAAACTTTCAGACATAGAAGGGTTCAAATTTAAAATATATATTAGGACGAAGCTCAATCATCTAGATAGTCTCCAAATTGGGTTTTGAAAGAAATACCTTAAAAGGGAAATGGAAGATCAAATGAAAAAGAATATGGATGAAAATAAGGAAGAAATACAAAAATCCATGAATCAAATGAAAAGGAATATGGACAAAAATAAGAAAGAAACACAAAAAATTATAAATTCCATAGAAACCATTCTCTTACAGAGGATCCCTAAAAGGGATATAGAGATCCAAGGTAATCATGAAAATAAGGAGAACAATGGTGTTGAGACTCAATCACATATGGGTAGTATTTTATCACATTTGGAGAGAACAAATATTGGATCTCATAATCATGATCATCATTACTCCAAGGTCCACATGATTACGGATTCAAGTCAACATCAAACAACTACTTAATTTCGAAGATCGATATGAGGAATTTTGATGGTAAAGATCCTATAACATGGATATTCTAGATGGAGCAATTCTTTGATTTAAACCAAGTATCAACCTTTCAAAAGCTAATTATTGCATCCTTGTATTTAGAAAATGACTAATTTGTATGGTATCAATGGATTTGTGAATGAAAAAAAGATTATGTTATGTCTTGGTCCATTTTTATGAATGAATTGATAACACAATATGGGGATATTAAGAGCAATACATATTTTAGTCAATTGATAAATCTTTGGTTAAAAGGTCCAATTGCAAAGCATATTCAACAATTCCAAAAACTAGGTCTCTGGGTAGAGAGCCTCATGCTCCCTCTCCTAACCTCACTCAACTAACCAGGTTGACACCTCGACAAAAGGATGAAATAAGAGAAAATGGAATATCTTTCAATTCTGATAGAAAACATAGTAAGATGCATAAATATGGTGAGAGGAAAGTATTCTACATAGACAATGAGTAGGAAGAAGATCAATAATTGGAACCATCACAGGATCTAGAGCTAGAAGAGACTACTCCAACGATATCTTGTCATGCATTGGTCGACATCATTACTCCAAAAACCCTCAAGATAGGAGGATATATAAAAAATAAAAAAGGTAACAATGTTGATTGATTATGGTAGTACCCATAACTTCATCAACTAAAAATTAGAAAAATTTCTCAATTGGTTTGTATTTATAGCACCAGAGTTTTACGTAATGATTGCAAATTGAGGTCTCATAAATTGTTTAGAGAAGTTCCATAGTGTTAAGCTCAATACGGGGGAGTATTGATTAGATAGTCCCATTATTGCAATCCAAATGGGTGGTGTTGACATTGTATTGGGGGTCCAATGGTTACAATCATTAAGAACAATAACCCTTAATTTTCAAGATCTTTTCATGATTTTTCCTTAGAAGCAAAGAAAATTGATTTTAGAGGTATCCAAGGGAAACCCTCTAAAGTTATAATGTATAACACCATGACAAAATTACTCAAAAAGGGACACCATGGTCTAATTACATAATTGTGCTCACTATATGTTCAAACATCTATATCCTTTTCTCCAATGGATCTCCAAAAAGTTATCAACAATTATTCCAAGGTATTTGGAGATATGCCCAAGGGTCTTCCACTTGCTCGAGATCATGACCATGCTATTCATTTGAAACCATGAAGTGTACATCTAATCTTCCATGTTTCTTGCTTAAAGAAGATAATCGGTGACAAGATCCCAATCCAAGTTATTTTACCAGAGATTAATGGAGAAGGGAAAATCATACTAGAACCAGAAACAATCCTTGAAACAAGGATTAAAGAGCTATGCAATCAAGAAATTACTGAGTACTTCATCAAATGGAAGAACCTACTAGTGGAAGAGGCGACATGGGAAAATAATTCCTTCATTCAAAAACACCCTTGATTAGTCAAGTGTTGAGAACAACACTTGTTTGAAGGGGAGGGGCATGTTAATCCCTAGAAAAAGCCCCATGTTAAGCATAAAACTCCTTATTAAGCCCTAGATATTGAGGTATTATTACATTCTAGAGTTATATTAGTAGGTTGGCTAGAACCTTTCATTAGAATTGTACCTTTTGTCTCCTATATATATACCAAGGAGACCTAGTCTTAGATCATATTATCTTGTATTGTGCATTGAATATATTGTAAAAGGAGGTCTCCCTTTCGAAGTGTACTATTATTCATTAACTTTTTATCATTATCAAGGTATTGGTTCATAATAGTGGGCGTTGTAATGCATATAGAAAACGCTAGTCATGTTGATGAACATAAGAAACACAAAGTCTCCTTAATCTTATTATTAGGTATTTGGGACAGACAATCTCGTATCTTTACCTTGAGAAGGAGTGTTGAAAGCCTTGTAATAATTTTGCAATTGTTAAAGGCATTTTAGGCATTGTAATTCTAAGTTTATATTGCAAAATTTGTAAAATGTGACAAGGTGCATGGTTGTTGCAATTGTTGGTTGTTGATGAATTTTTGTGAAGGTGTGTTAAAGGCATTTTAGGCATTGTAATTCTAAGTTTATATTGCAAAATTTGTGAAAGGGTGATAAAGTGCGTGGTTGTGTGTTAAGGAGTTACAATGAGGATTTTTAATGATTGTTATGACTTGGAAATTTTCAAAGGCAATATTGAATGCCACTTTTGAAGTAAATATAGAATCCATGACTTTGTACTTACACCTTTTAAGGAACCATGTAAAAGTGTCCATGGGTACCTTTTAAGGTTCACAATTTGTAAAGGAGTTATAACTAGGTTATAAGGATTTTGTAAAATGGTGTTATAAGGTGCTTTGAAGTTATATGGAGATGATGATCTAGGAGGATCTAGAAACTTAATAAAATTGAAATTTTGGATTGTGACCTAGACTTGCTTGAACTTGAATAAGGGGGTCATAGGATTTGTGTAGGTGTTGCATGATGACTATTGGTGTACTTTGTGCCTTATAGTGTTGGTACATTATGATTATTGTTTTTAGAAAAACACATTAACACAATCACATGCAACAAATGCAAATAATATAAAGAAGGAAAGCACATGAATACAATGAATGCAATGATATAATCTTATGAAGGTAAGCAAAGGAATAAAGGAATTGACGAAAAATTGGCACAGGCAAAGTGATGAGGCAAATGATGACAAATTGGACCAAAACTTTGCAGTATTTTACATAATATGGACAGTTACCTGCAATAGCTCTTTTGTCTAATATTTGGAGTCCAAAGTCTCTTTTTGAGCATGAATTAACATAATTGAGTCCATCTCAATCTCTAATAGTGTTGTTCCTAATTTAAGAAGAGTTAGAAACATACGGGTGGAGTTGCAAGAAACCCTTTATGAAGTATTAAGGTCCAACAATTTTTGCATGTGTGTCGCACTTTGAAAATGTATGTGAAGTCTTTTGGTCTAGCTTGAATTGAATAGGGGGATCAAGTGTGATGATGATTGTCATTGTATTATTGGTCTTTGATTGTGACATTGGTTCTATACTTGGTAGTTTTTGTGACACATTGTTTTTGGTACTTGAAGAACTTCTTTGAATTGAGTTGGCAAGTATTGAAGACTTGTTCAATTTTCTGCATGCTTTAATTAATACTACACTAGGATCAACTATTCAAATTAGCACAAAAATATTGACCTACTTCACCATGTTGTTAAATGATGAATTGTACATTCTTTCCCATCAACAATCGTAACCCATACTTCTTCAACATAATCTATTATTTGGATTAACTATTGTCGAAAGTGACCATAAGGGAATTGAGCATCCTCCAACTATAAATTAGAGAGTGAAATTTGATGATGAAACTATGAAGGCAGATGAAGAATTGGATACAAAGAATAAGAAGGATAAGGATATATTTGAGAATCAAGATAAAGTTATTAGACCTAGGGAAGAGTTATAGTTCAAGAGGAACATATTTGGATTAGGATATGAAAAGAATGAGTATGAATTCTTGCATATTCCTGATTATTCCAGACTAGTTACATTTGTGAGTGTAGGGTTTATTTGTGATGATTTGTAGTAGCATATCATGGAAGATGGTAACAAGGAACTTGATGTCAATGCTGTGAAACAGGTGATGATGAGGATCATGATGGGGAAGATGAGGATAAGGATGATGTTGATGCAATTGATGATGATAAGGATGATGCACATAATGTTGCTAAGTTGGATGATGTACTTGGATAGTTCCAACAATGTCATTGAGTTGGCCATATTGCATTGTATTTTTTTTTATCTTACTCCATGTAGTTTATGTGGGAAGACAAATCACCTTTCTGAAAGGTCTCAAAGGTGAACCAAGATTTAGAGAAAACAAATAAATTTTGAATGGTTAAGTACTTGGCATTGGATTTTGGAATCCAAGTTGTTGGAATGATCTTATCATCAAGTTCATACATAAGTACATGCATACTTTATTGAATATGTTTCTACAATAGACAAACATGAATGTTTTGATTTAGGAATTGATAATTTAGGAGATGACCAGGGCCCACTTGATGTACTCTTTTAAGTTGAAGATCAAGTCTTTCAACTGTAATCAAAGTCAATATAGTTACCATTTTCCACTTTTAAGGGGAGGAGGAGTATATTGATGCTTTTGATTCATAGGTCCCATGACTTCTCACCTTTAGTTGAAAGGGGGAAAGATATTGATGATATTTTTCAAACTTCAAGTTTCAAAGTCTATTTTTATTTTGAGAATTTTGGTTTCTTCAGGATGATGGATTGGGGTTTTTAATTTGATTTTTTTGAGGACGAGCTATTCACTACTACATATTGAAAAAAATGCGACAACTACTTGCGATGAAAGTACTCTTTCGTCGCAAAATTCAAGAGAAAAAGTTCAATTTTGATCTAAATCCACCTCATATTTGTCGCTCTATCGACGGAACCAAACTTTCGTCTATTTTGCGACGATAATAAAGATGGTGGAATATTGTCTCTATTTCGACAAACTTGTGTTTTCATCACAAGAGCGACGATATGACCATTATAACAGTTCCAATCTTTGAAAAAGTGACCTAAATATAACAAATAAATGGGTAAAAAAAGAAGAAGAAATATTTAGGTCATGGTTGTCGCAATTGTGACGACTGTGACCTAAATTGACCTATAAATATTTGATGATTTAAATATGTTGTGACAATCTTGCTATAAACACGACGGTTCCAAAAGGGCATTTTTGTGCGGAAGAATGCCGCAGAATATAGTTAGGGGTAGGCAAAAAAGTAAAGCAGGTGAAAAGGGTGATGGTAGATGTTATTTCCCTTGCAAAAAATGTTGCCTCATATGTCCTGTAAGAATTTTAATAGCAACAGCTACAAAACATTGTAGGAAATATGGGCACATTGATGGCAGATCAAATGAATATAGTCCCATGGTAATTAGCTATATATTCATTATCTGTTTTTATTTTGTCAATTTTATATAAAATTATATATATGTATATATATTGTTTGAATGTTTTTTATAGTATACACTAATTTTGCATGATTGTTTGTAATTATGAAGTTAGAGTTTCCCTCTAACTTTCCATAGAATATTGCACCAAGTATTAGTAGAAATGATGTTGTACAAGCTGAGGAACATCATGACCAAACAAATGAGGATCTCATGGAAGAAGATGATGGGACAAATAAAGTTAATGATCCCATGGAAGAAGATGATGGGACAAATCAAATGATCCAAGATTTGTTTTCACAGTTAGATGAGGATGGGGACAATGTTGGTATTTATGATGAACCTCTATTAGAAAAGGCAAATAAACGACTTTATGAAGGATCAAGAGCAAATCTTCTCTTCGCTACATTGTTGCTAGTGAACTTAAAGGTTATGAATAATTTGTCGAACACTTGTATGACACAGATCCTAACGTATGTAATATGTTTCATCTCATATTATACATAAATGTTGATTTTTTTCTATTTACTTTTAGTGTTAATTAATGTGTAAAATAAGAATGCAATTTTTACGATTAATATTCTTTAGATTAACTAGTTATTTGTTATGTTGTAGATTGTTAGGTGAATTTTTGTTACCAACGTCAAATATTTTACCTCGCACATATTGAGGTTTGAATGCCATTATGAAAAACATTGGAATGGATTATCAAACTATAGATTCATGTCCTAATGACCATATTATATATTATGGACAACATGCTTCGAAAACATAATGTATGTAATGTCTTATCAGTAGATATCGAACCAATCAAGTAACAAAATGGGTGCCTTAAAAGGTTATTTGTCATATTCCCATAATTCCACGTTTGCAGCGATTGTTGAGGTGTGAAAGCATAGCACAATTTATGGATTACCATGCACATAATAGAAGTGGAGATGGTGTTCTTCGAATGCCTACCAATGGTTTTTCATTTAGGGAAATTGAGGAAAAATGGGCAGATTTCAAAGATGAACTTCATAATGTTAGGATTTCATTGGCAGCTGACGATGTTAATCCGTTCAGAGAGCTTAGGTCTATTTACTCAGTGTGGCCTATTTTTGTTATCAACAATAACATTCCTCCTTGGATGTCAATACAGAGGGAGCACACAATGTTGACAATGATTGTTCCAGGTATTTGTTTACATTAATTTTTTGAATGTAACATTTTCATTTGTTTCAATTTTTGCATAATGTCTTTTGTTTATTTATTTACATATATATATTACATGATATCATTCCTATAGTAATTATGTGTAATTTCAAACAATTAGGTAAGTACCAGGTTAAAGATACGAATGTATATATCAAGCTTCTTATCGACAAGCTACTAAAGTTATGGGATGGCATCACAATGTATGACATATGTAAACCAATCGGGGAGAAGAAATTTAAATTCTGTGGAATACTTTTATGGACAATTCATGATGCCCCTGGACTAACACATTTTTGTGGTATGTAGCATTCT
>ML799281.1:83987-96530 GCA_009831015.1 Picea engelmannii
GACAATGATTTGACAAAGACTCCCCTTCTTAGCGTTCTATCCAATTCTATTATTTCAATCCTTAAAGATTATGTTCACCACCCTCATCAATATCTCTTTAGTGTTGCACAAAACTATAGTAGTCAAGATCTTGATCCTCCTGAACTAGAGATAATTTATCCATAACAATCAAAGGGATGTGCTCCATAATTGGAGTTACCATGTGAGACCTTGAAATGCCTTGCATACCATTTCTTTCTCTCACCCTCAATACAAGAAACTGTAAAATAATGATTCAAATAAATACGACTTCCCAACACCATGGTATACCAGATCTATTTAATCCAAGGAATAAAAAATTTTCGACCCTGGTAACAATGCCAATCATCAGCTCCCAAAATTTCACTTTGAAATATGAAGTCCCACATAACAATCAAGGCAAGCACAATTATACTCAAGAGTTTTCACTACCACCAAATTTGCTCAAACCACACAATACTAATATGCCAAAGGGATCATCTACTAATATTCCAAAGGGATCCACAAGGGTAACATTGTTTCCTTCTGCATCCCACACTAAAACCACATACTACTAGTATGCCAAAGGGATCTTAGCAAGTGGATCCATTTCCCTCACTAGTTCCTCCATCATTTCCACATATTGCATATGAGACATAGCATGTTAGTATCTCATCTTAAATAACTTTTGTATAGGACATTGGTTGTTATTTTAATTAAACTCCAATCCAACTTATATTCCATTAATTTAACATAAATGAGATGTCACATAATGACATAATGTTTACTCTAGAACCAACCCAAATGGGAAAAACAAATTTCAATGGTTACTCAATTCCCATTTTGAGAATCTTTGGTTACAATGTAACTCATGGATCTTTGTGCATACTTTCCTCTTTGGCCAAAATACCCTTTGAGAGTCATGTCAAAAGGACGAATAGGAGATCATGGGGGTAATGGGAAGGCCAAGAGATCGACCTTTTAGTTCCCATTGCTTTCTCTCTTTTTTGCGCCTATTTTCATTTTTCTATTTTATTTTGTTTTACTTTTTTTTCTTTGTCTCATTTAATTTATTAAATCCTGCATTGTCCTTTATTATATAACCTTCATTAATTTTTAAATTACACTTCTAGGTATTGATTCCTACAATCATTTCCGTGTTCAGATCCATTTCAAATTAGGCCTCCCCATTGAGAATGTTTTTGTTCTCCAAAATATTAGAGGACCAATCTAGAACAATGTGTCATCTTTCTGTTTCTCTTGATCATGGATCTAACTATGAATGTTGGATTTTGTTACTGGCTCAAGTTCTTGCTATGGATTTATCTCTAGTTCCTAGCTATGCTATCATGTAGAAATTCCACAAGAGGATGTGTGAATGACCTCCTTCTACTAGGACCAATTGGTTCCTAGCATGGAAACAATTTCTTATGTTGCGCATGCTTACCAACACTCTATCAATGCAACAACTTCACTTGGATGACCTCCTTAGTGTGCAATCATAGCACCTTGTATAATTGGTTCAAAAATCATTTTTTTTTATTTTTATTTTATATAAACTATTGTCGTCTCAATTGCGACGACCCCATAAAAATCGTGCGATGAACTTGCTATACAAATAACAAAAATTGTATAGCAATTTCGTCGCAATATACCCTGTTTTTGTCTCAATTGCGACAACCCCATAAAAATTTTGCGATGAACTTGCTATACAAATCACGAAAATTGTATAGCAATTTCGTCGCAATATACCTTGTTTTCGTCTCTCTTGCAACGACCTCTTCGAAAGATGAATCGTCACAAACTTTGTTACATTTGTCGATCTTGTGACAATCTGCCTATTGTTAGGTGTGCGACGATAGCCCTTTATTGTCTCTCTTGCGACAATAGCTTTACATTGTCTCATTTGCGACGATTTCCCTACTTAGTTGTTCTGGCGACGATATTTCTTCTTTGTTGCAATTGTGACAACTCCCTACTTTCGTCGCTCTTGCGACGTTTGGGAGACCCAAGATTCATCGCAATATCTACGACATAATGTCGCAAGAGTGTCGAAATAGCCATGGCAAAATGGCCCAAATTTGCTAGTGATTGGATTGATTCAATATAGGATGATGGATTTGAAATTTGGTTATGTTGACATGGATCACTCACATAGAGTTTTTGATTGGTTAGTTTGACCTTCAACATTTGGATATTTATGAGGATTTTATGATTTTGATGATATTTTGAGGATGATATTTTGGTGGATTTTTAGGATATTGGTATTGATGGATGGCTTGCCACATTTATGGCATTTGAGGATTCATCACCTGAAGATTTGTGGCTTGCATGATTATTTGATACTTTGATTGACAGTTTGGTTTCATGATATGGAGCAGTACCAATAGTTCACTTGGTTTACTTCTAAGTGGATTTTTTCGATTATGATTCGGTCATTATTGAATCATTATAGGTTTTTCATACATAGGATACAAGATTAGGATGCTAATTGACACTTTTTTCTTTCACCTGGATTATTGGAAATTTCTTTATGTGTCGATATTTGAGATAAATTTTGTGAACACATTTGTTCAGTTAATAGTCTTTGGACTTTAGAGGGATGGTCTTTTGATATTGCAAAGGATAGATGATTCTTCTACACTTTTGATTGACACATTGGATTGTTAATCATTTCAAGGATTTAGGATGTGTTATATTTGCATCCAATTCACTTCTCATTTTTTTTTTCTCTCATTATATTTGGGTTCACATTAATGAACATTTACAGTTTATCTGGGTCATTTGTTGCATAGTGAGTTTTCCAGATCTAGTTTTTTGGCATCCATTTTTTGCAGTTTTATAGGTGGATATTCATCAATACTCATGATATTTCAGACCATGAGTATCAGATTGAAGACTTGGATATGTTATCATCTTTTGCACTAGTATTTGTTGCTTAATTGATACATTTGTACATACTTATGATTAAGGGGAGGATTGTTATAAATTTATCTCTAATCATTAAGTCCTAAGACCACCTCATTCATATCTTAGGATATCTTCATTATCCTAAGTTACTTATGGTTAGTTATGAGGACAATTAAAGGTGGTTATCAATGGTTTGTACTATATATATTATACTCTCATGTGAAAATATTAGGAGTTTTCCTTGGGGAAAAAATGCATTGTTTGTGGAAGTTCAATGGGCTAGCTCAATCAGTTCTAACACACTATTTCAAGACTGAGTTCATCTTAAGGTCTCTAGTTCTATTTTAGCAACAAGAGAATTTTGCATATGAAGTTGATGAAAGCATTATGGGAAAGAAGAACAACCCCGAAGGATAGCACAAGGATGTCTCCACATCTATTGGCTTATGGGAAAGAGGTGAAAATGCCGATTAGCCTCGAGCTCAATGCATTGATATCTATGGTTAATATAGAGGATATAGAAGACAATTCACCCATCCAGAAGAGAATCAATCAGTTGGTGAAGTTGGAAGAGAAACGAAGCAAAGCCCTGAATCGAACTTCTCAAAAGCAGTAGAGAGTCAAGAGATATTTTGATCAAAACACAACTATGAAGAACTTCCAAAAGGGAGAGCTGGTGCTACTTTGGAACAAGGCCAAGGAGAAGTCGTCCATGCATACAAAGTTCAAAGAACTCTGGATCAGACCATATGTCATTGAGAAGATATTGGGCTTTAACTTTTATATGTTCCAAGACATGAAAGGAAAAAGGTTAATGCTGCTTGTCAACGAGAAACATTTGAAAAGTTTCTTCTCCTAAGACTTTTTCATTCTCATTGTACACAATTTTATTTTTGTTCAGTTTCTATTTTCTTAATATGACTCCATAGCCCAATGGGTGGAAGCACTTGGTCACAAGAGATTCTAGATTCTTGACAACCCACAAGGGGTTATCATCCCACAGTTGGAGCATGTTGTTGAGATCATTTCCCGCTTCCAAAATTTCCCTTCCCTTTTCTATTTTCCCAAATTCTATTTTCCCTTTCTTTTCCCTTTTCTATACTCACCAGTTTTTCCCTTCTACTTTCCCTTTCTCGTTCTAGACTTAGTCATTTTTTTTTCTTCAGAACAGCGGGTTCCCGAGTTGGCGGACTTACAAATCTTAATATCCATCCATACCCTCCCATCACAAGTCTGACCAAACACCGTGATATCCTATACTTAGCCAATTTTGCAATCGTGGGTTCCTGGGTTGGCGAGGTCGAACTCTCATACCCCATGTTCCGTGATATACATTTTTCATCCAAAAGTTTCACTATCTACATTTTGATCCCCGGGCTCCCTGGAATTCCAAGTCTCATTCCTCCTATGATGAGTCTGTCTAACCGTTGTGATATCCTATACTTAGCTGATATTGAACCTTCTGCAGTCTCGGGTTTGGGGGTTCTCGAGTTCACAAAAGTCTCAAATCCTATTTCGCTCCAGTCAGTCCCTGCCACCCTCATGCTCTTCCCAATGCACATTTAGTATTCTTTGAATGCTAACAACTCATCATGCAGGTTCGTAAATATTGTCATTAATAAGTGAAGGGCTCGAGGAGATCTCCTATTAAAACACATTAAACCGAGATTTACGAAGGATTATATTATCCCTCTCAAGCATTCATTTTAAACATTATCTGGAGAAAAGGAACGTTTTCGTCAACTTATGGCAGCAACTCGACAACAGTTCTGTGGAGATACATTGAACATTTTCGGGCATGAGGACCAGATATTTCAGTAGTCCAGAGCATATTCTTACTACTCATCCCCTTCTTCCCAGAAGGAAGTAATTTGGACATCTAGAATTGTGCACACAGGTTGTGTCCCAAAAGTATTTGACTGTAAGGAGTTGGTCTCCTCGTGCACCGAGAGATATATTCCAAGCCAATGTATCATTCAATTGCATGATCATTCCCCTGTCTCTCTGTCACCTCAGGTATTTCATAAGATGTTGAGAATTCTCGAGTCAACGCTTAACTTCAAGGGAGAATATTGCAGAGAATTCTTAAAGAAGAATGGCATTGGGTTGGACCTCTTACCAGAGTTCCTGGAGAACCCAACGACCATCCCTGAGGACATCACAAGATTGGAGGTTAGCTCATTCAAAAATCATTTTTGGGAAATTGCTTGGATTTTCATGAGGATGTTAGGACAAGAAACTACAACCAACATTTCCTGCATGATTCCTTACATTTTATACTTTACGGTAAAGGAATAGGCCATCTTCGATTGGGGCAAGTTGATTTCCATTAAAATCTCTTCCCAATTGTCACAATACAAGAAGGAGAAGAAATTCTTGATGTCATCTTATTTGGTTTTCATGATAGCACATTGCTGTCAGTTTCCAAGATTATCTATGTGTAAGAAGGTAAACTTTGAATTTGACCCGGTAATAATGACTCAGACACTCCTGCTCATGACATTGGAAACCTAGAAAAAATACTCAACACCAATGAGTCGTACAAATAGAAAGGAAAAGGCCCCGATGAGAAGAGTGCCCAATCCCCAGCTGTCACTCCAAAGAGTACAACATCTCAGAGCAGTGCTCCAACAACCCACCAAATTATGAAAGTGGCCCATAGTTCTTTAGGTGGAGGAGGAGATAAGAACCCTCCTTCGGGAAAAAATGAAATTTCCCATAAACTTCCCTTGAGGAAGAAAAGAAAAAACATTGTGCAAGAAGAGGAGGGACCTCAAGCCGAAAGCGATATCTGCAACCTCTCCCTCAAGAATATGGAACTCTTAACCTCAGGTATTTCGTAAGATGTTGAGACTTCCCGAGCCAACACTTACCTTTAAGGGAGAAGATTGCAGAGAATTATTAAATAATAATGACAATGGGTTGGACCTCTTACCGAAGTTCTTGAAGAACCCAATGACCATCCCTAAGGACATCACAAGATTGGAGGTTAGCTCATTCAAAAATTATTTTCAGGAAATTGCTTGGATTTTCACGAGGATGTTAGGACAAGAAACTACAACCAACATTTTCTGCATGATTCTTTACATTTTATACTTTATGGTCAAGGAATAGGCCATCTTCGATTGGGGCAAGCTGATTTCCATTGAAATCTCTTCCCAATTGTCACAATACAAGAAGGAGAAGAAATTCTCGATGTCATCTTATTTGGTTTTCACAATAGCACATTGCTGTCAGTTTCCAAGACTATCTGTGTGTAAGAAGGTAAACTTTGAATTCGACCCGGTAATAATGACTCAGACACTCCTGCTAGTGACATTGGCAACCTGGAAAAAATACTCAACACCAATGAGTCGTACAAACAGAAAGGAAAAGGCCCCGATGATAAGAGTTCCCAATCCCCAATTGTCACTCCAAAGAGTACAACATCTTGGAGTAGTGCTCCAAAAACCCACCAAATTATGAAAGTGATCCACAGTTCTCCAGGCGGAGGAGGAGATAAGAACCCTCCTTCGAAAAAAAATGAAAGTTCCCATAAACTTCCCTTGAGGAAGAAAAGAAAAAACATTGTGCAAGAAGAGGAGGGACCTCGAGCCGAAAGCGATATCCGCAACCTCTCCCTCAAGAATATGGAACTCGAGATTGACATCAAAAACGTTTTCCCCAACACTAATCAACCATAGGACATGACTCACCGGAATCCTCTGATGGAAATAATTGAGACCGAGACCTTCGATGAAGAAGAGTCTTTTGTATTTCAGAGTGTTGTTTTTGACAGTGAGTCCAAACATTTAATTGTTGAGAAAAGAGATGTAAAGAATAAAAAGGGGAAATCTCATTCAGAGGTTAACCTATGGAACATGAAGCCTTCCCAAATTTCCCAAATTTATCGAGCAACTGGAGATGCTCTAGACGATTCTATTAGAGGCCTTGAAGCAGAGAACACCAAGTTAAATGAAAGAGTCAAAGAATTGGAAGAAGCTTTGATGCATCTTCCAGTACTTGCTAGTCCTTTAGCAATAATTGGGCCTACCACACCTACAACAAAACTAAAAGGATCTTCAAGCCTGCTCACATCAGCCAGGGGATATGTGGAGAATAACATTAAGAAAATAATGGAATTAATTATAGAGGCTTGGGATATGTCAATGAACATAGTCTCTTTGGGAACGAGGGAACATTCCTTCCATGAATATTTATAGGCGGATTTAAAAAATGAAGAAGGTTTTTGCCTTAACGTGGTCATACCCTTTGGTTTTAAAGTTACCAATATGATAGAGTTGAGAAGAAGAGAGGAGGATCTTCCTTTTATGAACCAGATAAAACAATTGAACGCGTGTTGGAAGGAAAAGGTTAAAAACTTGAATATCATTGTCCAAGCATGCAACCAAGCCATAACAAGGAGAGAATAAGTATTCAAAAGGCTGACTGAAATAGACCTAGACGGAAGCACTAATGAGGTCCAAGACCCCAAATTGATTCTCGACTCATTGTTCCTAACAAAGAAATCCTTTGACGAATAAGTTGAGATCTTTAAAGGGTTGTCATTTGAAAAGTTCTATGACACTATTGAATATAATGAAGATGACGTGGAGAACTGGCTAGTGGATTATTCAGTAAAAAATCAAGATTTTGAAGAAGATTTGCGTAATATTTCCATTGATCTAAGGGACTTGGAGGGCGAGATTTTCAATATAAAAATATGGCATGAAATCAATGTGGCACCAATGAGAATCTATATCGAAGAGTGGTTTAAAAAATCTATTGAAAAACTGACTGATGAAGGGAAAACGGTAGTTGATACGGTTCCTATAACCATTGATGAAAGCAATAAAAGGACATCAACAAGCAAGTGACAAAGAGGAGATACCATCATAGTAATTTCATACTAATCACATCCTCCTGTCTTTATCGAGTTCTTCGTCCAATTACTCCACTTCTTTAAATAGAAAGGTTTAACCAAAGACTGATAATTTCCTTTTTCTTCTTACTAGGTCTTGTTGTCTTCTACCGCCCACTTTCTTCCTTCTACAAACTTCATTCTTATATATATTTTCTTTATGGTCCGCGGGAGCCCCAATCCCAATCTTTATGAAAAACACGTTTAAATTTTGGAGAATATGTAATGAACTATATATTTTTTATAAATTCCAAGAGAGTTGTTTTGGGAACGAACTCAACTGTACTTTGTAACCCGGTTTTCTAAATATATAGTATTTGAGGTTAATCTATCATTATATTTATTTGAGCTTCCCATGTATCACTGTGTCAAAGTTCTCTTATGCATGCATATCATTTTCTTTTATTTTTTATGTGATAAAAAATATTTAGCCCTACTATGATGGATGTAGGAAATTTTATTTATTTGCTTTAAATGTCTGAATATGTGTGGTTCATGTTCCACTCTGAGGAACTTTCCTTAGAAGAAAAGAAATCATTTTCTGTTTTATTTTTATTTTTATTTTCTTTTGATTACCATGACAAAATTCTATACAAGTCCCATATTCTGAAGACCTCGAGTCCCACGAAAATCATAACAGAAGAGTACCACCTCTATAAAAATGCAGGGGGATTTTTATCCTCGTGAGGTTGTTGTTTCGGTCCTAACAGATTCAAGCGTCAACATGTTTCTGCAACATGTTTTTGGACAATGTTTTGGTCTCCGCTTGGACACAATCAGTCCATAGTCGATCAAACTTGGGAAACCCCTCTCATCCACAAATGATTTGAACAAATGGTTTTCATGAAGAAGGAAATCCATTAAGAGTCACTATAACAAGTTTTGCATCATCAATAGTGTCTCCAATGGTGTTAAGTTGATCTCTCAACTGGGATACTTTCATTAAATAAGTGGAAATTGAATTTGATTTTGTCATCATGATACAACATAGATGATTTCTCAAAGCTAATTTCCTGCTAGTGTTCTTGCTCTCAAACAATCCCACCAAGGCGTCAAACGTTTCTTTGGCATTTTTCAACTCATCAATGTATGGAATCAAATGATATTTTATGGAATTTATTAAGATCCTCTTAGCCTTTCCTTCATTCTTCTTGTTCCTAGCTTTCTCTTCAACACTTTCTGGTTCTGATACATTTTGTTTTATATAATTTTGAATCTCATTTTCATCCAGGATGAAGAGTATCTCGATCTTCCAGGATTTGAAATTTGTAACACCATCCAGTCTGTCTTCTACTTTGAGACTAGACACCATATGGTAGAGAAACATAGAGTGACAAAAAGAGTTGGTCACACTATGTAGTGCAATCCTTAAGGTGGTTGCGTCCTGTAATTAGGCAAATCACGACCAAAGGGAATGTGGTCGCTCTTTGTGGACATGTCGCTCATGACCATGACTGTACACTTGCAAAAATAAAAGATCTGAAGCAGATCTATCTGATCTGGCATTGAAATCTTTTAACTAGCTTCAGAAAAGAGTTATACTATCTTTGGCACTGAAAGCTTTTAACCTCGCTCTGATACCATGTTAAGTTTTTTTATTTTTCAGATTTGATAGTTATTGCCTTATGATTTAAATGCTATTGTTATCATAGAATAATACACACTGAAAATATCAACAAGACTTAGAGGACTTGACGAGAGATTGGTGTAATTAAATATTGTATGAGATGGTATATTACAATTGAGGGCACTGATATATATACTTCGGTGAAGTACCTTTTCATTTAATGGGCATGTCTTTTCCATTATTGTTTTTTCATTAATTAATTATATATATATATATATATATATATATATATATATATATATGATTAGTTCATCACATGCATGTCTAATTAATATAGATCACTCCATCTTGGAGTAGGCAATGTGAGAGCACCTAAAGTCTATCCACTCCTCGACGGGAGAAATACTATGCCTGGGCCATTCAACACCAAGAAAGCTCTATAAGTAAATGAGTCATTTCCCTTGATCAAATCAACATGATCAATCTGGGAGAATGTCTACTTCATGTTGCTAACAGTAGAAACATTAACAGTTGGTTGGTTTGAAATTTGAATTACTTTGAGTGGCTTCCACTTCCTTTTTAAGTCTTTATGTATGGAAAGCAAGTGTGGAGTATACAAATGTTATAGGTAGGAAAACGATAATTCAACTTGCAATTTTTTTAAATGGTGTTCTCTCTTTCACTGAAAGAGAAAAAAGGGGGAAATTCCTTTATTTTATTTCATTTTTGATATGTGAACCTATTATGTCTTTTATTTGTATTTAAATTGGATTGCCAGTTTCAAATCAAAATTGAAGATAATTTATTTATATATTTATTTTTTTGAATGACAACAATGTGAAAATGTGGGATTTTTGAAAACTAATATTTAATTCATCGATAGGGATGCATGTGTGATATAAATTGTTTCATGTTTATCTCACATGTAGGATTCAATCTCTCTCTCTCTCTCTCTCTCTCTCTCTCTCTATATATATATATATATATATATATATATATAGAGAGAGAGAGAGAGAGAGAGAGAGAGAGAGAGAGAGAGAGTATACCTAATATAAAAATGATTATATATACATATAAAAAGAGAAATATAAATTTACCTAAATTATATAAATGCTATAGATATGATATTACATAAAAATATTATTGTCCCTCCATTTTCACCTATAGGATTTTTGTTCGCAGATCATTTTTCTAGACTCCTAATAAGCATGTGATTGCATAGAATAGCTCGGTGATCCAACTGTATGGAATACAACCACTAAATCGAATAGGCTTGAATTGGTGTATGAGGTTTTGTGCTCACCTAACCCACTATAAAACTCTAATACCTCTCAATACGAGCTCAACTATGAGCAAAATTCCTGTGAAAGTGATGCCAATTTTTTCCATTCTACACATTAACCTTCTAACATTTCCCTTAATTATGTATTAATCTCTAGCTTGTACAAAATAACCTTATCATTAGGGTAAATGCATGTGATTCACAAGCATGGATTATGTTCAAATCCATGTAAATTATCCATATTACATTTGTATCCCAACATAAACTATCCAATATTAACACGTAGAGTATGGAATGTATTATAAGATATGAAATGTATTATAAGTGTAATATCAAGGGTGTACTTTTTAGTATCCATTAATTATAGGCATTATCAAGTTTACTATATTTTTTTCCAAAGATTTTGTATTGAAATTAACTACTGAATCCAACTATATATTTATCTTGTTCATAGAAATAATTCACTATATCTATACATTAAGTTCACTATCACTAATGAATTGATATATTTGGAAGGCCTTCAACTTGATTTACTAAATAAACTGGTGTTCAATTTTCAAATAAGTACTCAAAGGATTCTCTTTTTCCGGTTACATAAATTTTGTGTGACAAGAAGGAATTGATATTTCTAGAGAAGGTGCATATTTACAAACAAGATATTTTCTCTTGAATTGTACACATACATGCACAAATCTAACACCCTAATATCAAAATCAATTTTAACTCTCTTATTCAACTATCCTTGTTGACAATTGGCCTCTACATGGGCAATGGAACGATGAGTAAAACATTGAAAGAGGTCAAAGTGTGGTGGATCATTCTAGTCACATGAAAATGGATAAGAACATCTTAACCCAAGTTTGTATGTTGGTATCAAGAGATCAATCTCAAAAATGCTTCGAGGGAAGAGGTTTCCTACAATTTCATACATAATGTAGTGGTCTTTTGTGATGATATTTAAGTGTAAGTTGAAAAGTATATCCTTCTTGAAGATCTAGTTGCTTCTGTCATCATGAATTCTCATACATTGAGCTGAACTTGGAGACTCAATATCGATGCAAGGGTTACCCCCACGTGTGAACCTGACGAGAATAGAAGACTCTAGGAAGCAAGAGAAACCCTAATGAGTTGGCTAATAACTCTAGAAGCCGTGTCGGCTCAAGAAGAAATTTATATTAGGCTATTATCCTTTCAAGAGAAGAAGTCAACCAGAATTAATAATAATATACTAAACAGACACATACCCATAAAGAGAAGTCGACCCTAGTAAACTGGCAGGATTACTATAAATACAGGGTGCCAGTTCTCATTTGTCACATCTCAGGACTGTATTTTTCCCAGTTGGTGCGCACTGTAGTTGCATTTGGTGTGCAGGTTTGGAAGAGGGTTGCAGGTGCAGCTGCAATAGTAGCTAGTTTCAGTATTGGCTTGAATATCTCTTGGCTAGGGTTTGGACTATCTGATCAGCTTTTTGTGATGCATTATCCTTGGGGATTGATGCGCTACTCCTTGTTTGTCTATCTAGCCTAGGGTTTGCTTCCAGAGGAATTCTCAGTCAAGGTTAAGGTGCTCGGAGGGAGGCTTCGGCCTGCGGTTGGGTGATGAGGGTATCGTCAATGGTAAAACGAGCACACCATCTTCTATATTCTAACAGGTTATGGGCCCACACCCCTTCAGTCAGCCTAAAACACTGGAAGGAAACATAGCCGCTAGATATTGAGCTCATTCAGGAACTGCCGCTAGGGTTACTAGCAGGAGCAGCTTCCAAAAGCACTGCAGCTAGGGTTACCAGCAGAAGCAGTTGCAGAAACCCTAAACCTCTTATCGAGGCACCTTAAATGACAGGATTGACCTAATCTCTGAATAGATCAGTGCACCCTAGCCCAA
>ML799281.1:100841-134097 GCA_009831015.1 Picea engelmannii
CATCATATCTAACTACTCAGATGAATTATGGTTTCGAGAGATGATGCAACTGATGGTGATGGTAATGCTCATGATCTAGTCATGAAATAGTCTAGATGACTATATTGATGCTACCAGGTAAATGGTATGTTTTGTGCTCAAGTCCATTACCTGTAAATACCTCTCTATCTAGGAGGGAGTGTTAATATTATGGTAGTTGCGAGAGGTATTTACCCCCACGTGTGAACCTGACGAGAATAGAAGACTCCGGGAAGCAAGAGAAACCCTAATGAGTTGGCTAATAACTATAGAAGCCTTGTCGGCTCAAGAAGAAATTTATATTAGGCTATTAGCCTTTCAAGAGAAGAAGTCAACCAGAATTAATAATAATATACTGAACAGACGCATACCCAAAAAGAGAAGTCAGCCCCAGTAAAATAGCAGGATTACTATAAATACAGGGCACCAATTCTCATTTGTCACATCTCAGGATTGCAGTTTTCCCATTTGGTGCACAGGTTTGGAGGAGGGTTGCAGGTGCAGGTGCAACAGAAGCTAGTTTCAGTATTGGCTTGAATATCTATTTGCTAGGGTTTGGACTATCTGATCAACTTTTTGTGATGCGCTATCCTTGGGGATTGATGCACTACTCCTTGTTTGGCTATCTCTAGCCTAGGGTTTGTTCTAGAGGAATTCTCAATCAAGGTTAAGGTGCTCGGAGGAAGGCTTCGGCCTGTGGTTGGGTGACGAGGGTATCGTCAATGGTAAAACGAGCACACCATCTTCTATATTCTAACAGGGTTTCTTCATCTTTCAACATAAACATGAGAACATATATTAGTATGCTCCCTCTTGAAGGCTTGGTAATTATACTCAAACATACTTTGTTCTAAGTTGAAGGATATAATTGTTGAGATTTTCTCATCGTTGATTATAAATGATCAAAAAATAGTTCTACCACTAATTTTAGAAAAAATAATGTCAATGCACATGCTAATTTAGCATCTCCTATTCATAGAATCTACATTTTGACATTGATCCGGTTTATAGTGACATTTATATATTCAACTTGCTAACTTTTGACATTGATCCTGACATTTATGAAAAAAACATATTCAACTACTTAGCTCACAATAAAATGGCATACTTTTTGCACCTTTAGAAACAATTTCTAGTTTATTTTAAATGCAACACTGAAATATAAACTCATGAATAGGACAATCGTCTTCTTTACAAACACAATTACACAAATGAGGCCACTTTTATTTCTTAATCAATTTGCACCAACAACAACAACAGTTGTAAGTGTGCATTTTTTTATGATATATTATTCAAATATAGTCATCCTAGGTCCATGGTTCAAATCATAAGGAACCCCCCCCCAAAAAAAACAAAAAAAAGAAGAAGCAACATAATAAGAATCATGCCGTACACCAACAAGTATGAGTGTACATTTCTTATGAACATTATTTGAATAGGCCAAGGTCCATGGTTCAAATCCTAAGGGGACATGAAAAGATCATGCAGCTCCATCACTTTTAAACATGTTGATAGATCATTTCGATAAATTACTCCCAACAAGTTTGAGCTATGTAAAAATTTTCATCTGCATAAATGAAAAGAAAACAATAAATATTAATAATTAAATGAAAAATAAACCTTAATAATTAAGTATATTGTTTATAATAATAATAATTCAATTTTAAGATCATTGTTAAGCTAAACATTAAAACAATGCAATTACTAAATTGATATATGAGATTACGTTATTTATTAGATGTTTTATTGAGTTTAAACAAAGTTTGGAATGGTTATTCCATAGATGCTTCAAATAGTATCTGGGATGTAGAAACCATATTATTTTTAGGAAAGGCAAAGCCTTTCCTTTGCAATGTGCACTTAGTCTTTGAATATTCTAAAGAGTTTTGATCAATGTAAACCAACAAAATCATCTCAAATGCCTATTGATGTAATGATAGATAAATCTGTGATATGACTATACTTTGATAGACTTTTCCAAGGCAATCCTTGTGTGTGGGGTTGGAGGCATTGTTCACTTCTTAGATTGACATTGGTTCAAGTTCAAAGTGGGAATTGGCATTGGTTCAAATAATTTGGTCGAGATGATGGTATTGAAGCTTGCACTCAAATTAGCATGGGATCAAGATGCTCGGAGTGTACATCCTTTTAACGATTCACAAGTTGTTATAAATCGAATGAAGGGCTCACACTATGACTTATATATAAAAGGAAATTATGAATGAGAAAAGTCTTTTTCTTTCCATTACTTTGTAGCATATATACAAAGAAAGAAATATGCAAGAGGATGGGCTCTCAAAACAAGATTTAATAGTGATTCCAAACCAAGGTTTAACGGTGACTCCAAAGCAAATTTGGGTTGGAAGAAGGTGGTGCCTTGTTTCATATTGTTGGTCTCTTTCAAAGTTCTATTGATAATGTATATTTTTGTTTTTTTTTAGAGTTTCATTGATAATGTTTTGGATGGAATTGGTCTTTTTTGTTTATTTCACTTATATTTTGTTTATATTTCTTTGAAGCTATCTAAACTCCTTTTTGATAGGATTTTGATAAAAAACTTCTTAAAAATATTATCATCAAATTTTACACTAAAATTGTGGATTACTATAGATCAACAAAATGTGAACTTTTTTTTTTTTTTATAGAAATAAATACAAGTTGGATTAGTTTTCCAAATTTTTTTTACTAAAATGCTTTACAAAAATTACTAAAAAGTACTCCATTTCATTTAACCATATACCATACCTCTTTTAAATACAAGTTGGATTAGTTTTCCAAATTTTTTTTTCTAAAATGCTTTCCAAAAATTACTAAGAAGTACCCCAATTCATTAAACCATATACCATACCTCTTTTTATTAATCCCACTTTTAAGAAAAAAACACATATATGAAAAACAAATAATGATCCATAAATAAACGTACCTAGAAGGAATGGAACTTCAAGTACATACTGTACAACATTTCTTGATGATCACACAGTGAATACAATCCGAAATAGCATCATGAGGCTGCTGCGTAGAATTTGAATGGATTTCTCCTACGACGCCTGCATCGTCAACAGATAAATCCGATTAAAATCAATTAATGCAAGTTAACAATTAAATAAATTAAATAAATTTATAATTTAAATAATCAAAATAAGATATATGGAAATTGAAGATGAAGATGTGTAGATTTTCTAAACTTGATATAAAAGAAAGTAATATAGAAATTGGTGAATGGAATTATATTAACCGTTGAAATCAATTTTACAGAATATTAGGTTTAACTAAAGATTTTTTTATTAAAGATTTGATTGTTAAAATTTACATAAATATAACTAATCAAACAATATTTTTATAAAATAATAGTTTTAATTAAAATTTGGATAAATAAAAAATAATTTATTATTTAAGATTGTAGGTGATTGAGTGTGTTGTTAAGGCACTTTGTGATGTTAAGTTATCAGTTGGAAACAATATTTTTATATAATAATAGTTTTAATTAAAATTTGGATGAATAAAAAATAATTTATCATTTAAGATTGTAGGTAATTGAGTGTGTTGTTAAGACACTTTGTGATGTTAAGTTATCAGTTGGAAACTCGGGACAAAAAATACAGCCATATTCTTTAATATGGGGGAGATGTTACTCAATATGGAATATGGGATCTCCAGGTGCAAACATTTTTCAGGGACAAAAAATTCAGACATGTTACTCAATATGGGATCTCAATATGAGGGAGATGTTACTCAATATGGAATCTAGAGGTGCAAATTTTTTTTATAGTGCAAAACTTGAAGAAAGGTTAAAGGTTTATACCTAGAGAGAAATCGGATCAATGTAATAGAAGGTATAATAGAAAGTAACAGTTCTTACCAACTAAAATCTTTAAGAACAAAAAAAATACAAATTCATAAAAAAATATATAATTTATTAATTTACTTTGATTTGCGTTCTTATCATCTATCTCAACTAAAATTTTTATTAACCAGCATAGATCTATATTAACTCAGGATTTATCAAGGGTCTGAGAAGGATCAAATTATCATCTTTCAAATATTCAAACCTTTTTTAGAATGCAAAACTTGAAAAAACAATTTCACTACTTCTAATCAGAAAACCTGTAAGTAATTTTCATGACTAATTTAGTTTTATTATCTCTTACAATCTTGAACTATCTCCAAATTTCTCAATTTTTTTTTCGAGTAAAACTCGGAGTTAAAATACTACAAAATTATGTGAAAAATGTGTATGAGCAGACAGACCTGGATGCCGAGGAGGAGAAAAGCAATTTGGGCAACATTTCTTGAAGAAAATACACTGAGAGCACTCGCTAAAATCATCATTAGGATTGATCTGGGGAGACATTGGATGGCTTTGACCTGCAGCGTCAATATAACCACCAAGCCAATCTATTAAACCAAAAAAAAATTACATACTATCTATTAAATAAATAATTTTACAGACATTTGAAAAACTACCTGCTGCCCCTGCCACTGCCACCACTGGAGCATCATCCCTCATATCTGCTGTTGCTTCAGAAAGCACCACCATAAAGAAAAATAGTACAGAGATGGTTACAGTCATTGAAGAAAAATAAGCCATTTTCAATGCTTTTAATGACAAAACCACCGTTTTTTTTTTCCTTTTCAGCAATGCGTTTTGGCTGTGCAGGTTGTCCAGAGTTATTATAGTGCGCTTTGCTTTGCTAATAATTGGTTTACCACCAAGATTTCTCGGGATTTTCTACAACTCCTGTAACGGATAAGATCCTTAAATAACATTACAGAATTTTTTGAGAGCGGTTTTGACCCACATTCTTCGTTTTCTGGAACTGCCTTCGTTCACATTACTGTCGCACATGTCCGCGTGGTAACGGTCGCATGTGATTGCCCAGAACTGCGTTGCTCAATGCCATGAACGGTGAATTCAGTGCTCTATATGTCTCTCTTGTTCGGAAACTTCGTTGTTCGTTTGTTTTTCATTATTTGAATAAAATTCAACGTCTCTCTTGTTTTATTTTTTATGAAGAAATATATGTTATTAATTATTAGACTTAATATTATATTAATTATTTTTAATTTTAATTAAAATAAATTTTTTGTTTTAATTTTCATGAAGAAATACATATTTTTAATTATTAGACTTAGTCACGATGTATTATATAAATATAAATATATTATATCAATTATTTTTAATTTTAATTAAGATAAAAAATTGATATTTTATAATCAAATATAAATAAATATACTTAAATGTTTTATTTATTTATTATTTTTAAGTTTACCTCCAAAATATGAGATATGAGAGAACTTCATTGTGTCATTACCCTTCGAATTTAAATTTAAAATGCTTATTAGTCTGAGTCAGTCACTATAGCAATGAGACCCCCATGGACACCCTATTAGTTTAATGGTTGAATTTAATTTTTTTTACATTTTCAAGGTGGAAACAGAGGAATTCTTAATAAAAAGTATAATGAAAGTAAAATAAATTCATAATTAGTATTTTTCAATTTTTATATTGGATTTCAACTTTCATCTCTTAGTGATAAGGTACATTAATTTTTTATTAAATGTAATGTTGATGAAATCTATACCTATTATGTGACAATAAGAATAGGTTAACTCGAGAGCAAAGAGACCAAAAAATGGATTTGAATTCGGTTAGATCTTGAGGGGTAAATCTAAGTTTTACATGGATCAAAATTCCATGCATTTTAGAACCTTTTTCTCGAGGTTTTGCCCTATTTTAAACCAATCCAAATGCTCAAAAAATCAACCAGAATTCCGGATTGGCCAGAAATTTAAAACCACACTATGAGAGGACATGCCTAAGGAGAGAAGATGGCTCCCAAGTAAACCTAAGCATTGCACTAAAGTCGATGCAATGCAATCAAAATAACGATTTTTTTCAGATTTACTATTCCCGCCAAAAAAACCCCAAAATTAAAATGTTTAGCTTAAGCTAGTCTAAAAGTTCTACCTTTTGGGAGTTTTCTGGTGACTTTTTCCGTTTGATTTTGCACGAAATCCAGTGAGGAATGGTTGGATCTGCAGATCTGAATGACTAAGTTTGTATAATCCAATTGCTTCATGGGTTTTTCAGCACGCTGAATCCATTTATACATTAAAAATGCAATTTAAATAACAGAAAATAGGATTTTTTTCCAAATTTACATCACCTAATTCCGACCAAATAAAACCCCAAAAAGTAAAACGTTTAGCTCACACCTTTTCAAACATTTTCAATCTTTCTTTAATGGCGTCCAAGTCTAGTACAAAGTACATGAAGACGTCACTGCTGGTTCTGAAGTCTTGGACCTCGCCAGCTTCTTCAAATTCGTCTTTGCATGCCTTCAGCGTTGGCTTAGGCTCTGCGTCCAGGTCCAGCGGACGGCGCCTGCCCCCCACACCCGGCATTGGACGGAACATGTCGCCTAACTAGTTTGCTCAGCACAAGCCGCAGTATGGATATTTGGAGGTTCTCGCCACCGACAGGACGGATTTCCTTAAAGCTAAGGAGAGTGTTACCGTCACAGTCAGACTTCCACCACTTGGTAACATTTTGTGTAAATTAGAAATTCCTTTTGTTCAAATGTCCATCAAAGTTTTATCTGATTTGCTTACAGTGCGTGTTCTTGATCCAATGTTGAGAGTTCAAATCTTCATGTTCATGTCAAATTGGCCGGGTAGGAAGTCTTCATGGTATTTTGCCCGCATTCAATCGTTTACTATACACTAATTCTTCAGGGGAGCTTTCTAATCAAATTTTTGAAAATTTAAAGGAGATTGTCCATGCATATATAATTTATATATAATTTATAGGCCGAATGTTAAAATTATCAGAATATTGCCCCTACTTCCTGATTATATTTTGAAATTTAATGAAAATTGTCCTCGCATATTTGATTTATAAGCATAATGTCAAAATTCACAGAATATTGTGAATGCTCTCTGATTAAATTTCGAACTTCAATGAAAACTATCCATGTCTATTTTATTTATGAGTAGAATGTTCAAACTATCAGAATATTGTCCCCTCTTTCTGATTAAATTTTGAAATTTAAAGACAATTGTCTGTGAATATTTAATTTATAATCAGAATGTCAGAATTCAGAGAATATTGACTGTGCTTGCTGATTATTTTCGACATTTAAAGAAAATTGTCCATGCCTATATTTTATTTATCAGCAGACTCTTAAAATTCTCAGAATATTGCCCCTTCTTTCTGATTATATTTTGAAATTTAAAGAACTTGTTCGCAATCTTATTTATAGGTAGAATGCTGGACTTGCTCAGAATATTGCCCCTGCCTGATTAAATTTCGAAATTTAAAGAAAATTGTCCATGTTTATTTTATTTATAAGTAAAATGTTAAAATTTTCATAATGTTGTCCCTTGTTTCTGATTAGATTGTAAAATTTAAAGTAAATTTCCCCTCTATTTTATTTAGACAGAATGTTGAGCTTCTTAGAACATCACCTGAACAATCTCTGAAATTTACAGAAAATTGTCCATGTCTATTGTATTTGAAAGTAGAAAATTTACAGAATAACTAGCCTTAACCTGTTGAATAAGCTCAATGTCAAAGATTTACCGGATTTGGATGACTGAAATGTGAGTGTCGGTCCCAATGAGGTAAGGAGTTACTATACTCGCTATTGTTAGTTTGTGTTTATAATGTTGTTAATGGAAAGGCGATAATAATTCTACGTTTATTAGGCACTGAAGCTTCTTCAGGCTTCTCTAGTTTCCACCACGCTTCTAAACAACGTTTTTGGTGTTGTTGTCTCCACAAGTAAACAAATGAAACAATGATTTGATCTCCTGAATTGCATGAAGGACATGTGTTGTTTTCCTTCTAATACTGGTTATCAAATTTATGTCTTTTTGTGTTGGAGGCTGGCATAGGAATAATGGACATGGAGTGACTAATGTGCTACACACATTTTGAATAGCATGTGCAAGTTCTCTTCTATGGGTCAATATTTCATTAGATTTTCACTTATCTTTCATGGAATATAGTACAGATTTAGATTTTTTTAAGTATTTTATTCCAACAATTAGCATCATGTCATTCTATTTAAGATTTGATATTTTATTAGATATCCCACAACATCTTCTAGCTTCACTATTTCTTAGTTGTTGGTTGTTTCTTGTAAAAACAATTCTATATTGATAATATTGTTTTCTCTTCTTCCTAGTTGTAGAGTTCCATAGACTTATTATATCATGAGTCGTGGTGTTAGTAGTGGTGGTGGGTAGAGCTCTTTGGATTACCTTTCCAACTTGGATCAACCTTCGAAATCTCATGCAAGCCAAGAAAACCCTAAAGTTCAACTCATCTTCTTCCCAAAAATAACTCTTCCTTGATAAATACAGAATCCCCATCATCATGCATGGCTAAAATTTCCAATAACTATCATCGTGCCATTGGCCAAAACAATGGAAATTTCATTATAGGGTTATTGCATTCGCTTTTTCTTCTCTAGAATTTTCAGTCTCAAAGCCTAGGGTTTGATGGTATTTGTTCATTTTTTCATGGCCTCTCTTGAGTGCCCTTCAATAAAAGTACAGTTTGCACCTAGAGGAGGATTGTCACTTGGGTATCTCTTTGGAGAGAAAAAATGAGAAGAGTAGCTACGTTTATATGCAATAACTCTCTGACATATGGTGATATGGTAAGAAAGAACCTCTATTCTAGGTTTTATGAGCTAGAAGAACCATGTCAGTTTTAAACTATTATATCAAATAAAGAAAAAGGCATGTCAAGCATATACAATAAGAGGATATATAAATCATATGGTAGGTTGATGACGCAAAGGGGATACGTTGTTGTATAGTTTCATTGTGATGCAAACTATTTCTTGTTGTATAGTTCATTGTAATATAAACCCTTGAATTTTGATATAAGAGTCACATTGATGGAATTAAACATTGAGAAATCACTTTGTATTCTTATCTCCTTCCTCATTGTTATTTTATGTTGGATATCAAGTCTTCTCATTGATCACCCCTTCTAAACTTTGGCCATTATAATTTTTTTATTTCCGTCTTCTTTTGGGTTGGGTGGAGATCAAATACTTTCTCCTTATATACTCCATTGTATTTTCAATCATCCAGAGTTTATTTGACTTCGCTATATTTTAATCCAAAGTTTATAATCTCGAATCCATTGATACTCTTATACCTCCTTGCAATCAATTGCCTGAGTACAATATTCATCACTGTGATCACATCATTTATATGTACAATATTTGTGTCGATGCATTTGTCTAGAAAATGAGCAATATCATAAACAACATAAGCAAAAATTTCAGACTACATGTGGAAAGTAGATAGACCACTTTTTATTCAGAATAACATTACTTTACGATAAAAGCCACGAAGAAAACACAAAATCCAAACAAATATTGAGGTCATCTTGCATGCCACATGTCAACTGGAAAATTCTATGTAAATTTTGTCCTAATTCCTCTTTTTCTTTTTATTATTCTTGTCATCAATATTATGATGGATGTTGTGAGAATTATTTTGGATGGATTGATCTCACAGGAAAATGACATATGATGGATGTTGTGAGAATTATTTTTAGTGGATTGGTCTCACAAGAAAATGACATTGGTGTAAGATTTCTTGCAAGTTGAATCTTGTAAAAAAACACTAGAGGAAACGTTGAAGAAAAGGAGCTTAAATAAATATTGTGTCCAGTCTTAGCCACCTTGATGCAAATTCTTTCACTGTGTTATGCCACCTCTAGCACGACATATCCATTTGCTCCACTCTAGAGTCGTCACATATTATGATAGGATGAAGCGATTTTTGTGGAATCCTCACACATTAAAGATGCTTTGCACTCTGCAATTAATATCATCTCTTATGAAATAAAATATGTCATCATCGCCTCAACAAAAATCCGTCTAAATTCGTCCACAATTTGTTCAATATGGGCATAATGCATTCCTTACCCATGGAATGAATCACAAACAAATTTGAACGCATCCAGGCCCTGCGTAATATGGTGGATTTTTTGAAATATATTATCAATTTTGTGAAATTCTTTATCCTCCTCCATCAATTTGATGACCTTAGGGTAACCATCTGATGCAGGTGCAGGGAAAACCAAGCGCATAGCCACAACATATTTAGTGATGGAATAACCCTCACATACAAGGCTGCTTCCATGGGCATTGGTGCTCACAGACCCGACTACTGACACTCCTTCCCAACTAGGGGAGGTGCTTGGGGACAACAACCACCAACTCTGATTCCAAAATGAAGATGCCATCTATGAGATAGAGAGTTGGACTAGTATTTTCCTAAAAAGTTGTTAGGTGTATTGCATGCATAGCAGTGGTTCTGTGTAGCTAAGGGTTAAATCTATATGATTTAATTTCAATGATGAAAACAAATGTTAAATAAGATATGACGCATGCCATCACATTCTATGAAGATATTAACAACAAATGTGATGACGTTGACAAATACAAGTAAAAAGTGTAGCGAAATGATGATTGTCTGGTTGTTATGGTTGCCAGTGAAAATATTTACTTGACATTTATTTCCAACATGGGTGCAGTTTCCTAGTTATTGATATACACTGGCTGGAGTTGGTTCGAAGTTCAAAAAATAATCTATTAGTATTTGCATCATTGTTTTCGTTTTCTATCTTAGTCTATTATTTTTAGTTGATTAATGTTATGCTTCTTATATTATATACCTAATTAATGTTTCATATCTACTTTCAATGTGATGATGTTGAAAAATACAAGTAAAAAGTGTAGCAAAATGATGACTATCTGGTTGTTACGGTTTCCCAGTGTATATATTTACTTGACATTTAATTTCCAACACTGGTGCAGTTTGCTAGTTATCGATATACACAAGTTGGAGTCGGTGCACAATTCAAAAAATAGCCTATTAGTATTATTTGCATCATTGTTTTTCTTTTTTAACTTAGTCTGTTATTTTTGGTTGATTAATGTTATGGTTCTTATATTATATACCTAATTAATTTTTTATATCTACTTTCAATGTGACGACGTTGACAAATACAAGATGTAGATATCATTAAACGAAATAGAAACAGAGGAGAGAAATTTTATTGCGATATTAGTGATTGGATTTAATACATATAGTAAAAAATAATTGAGAGACACATAGTGCATTCATTCCACCTGTAAAAAATTACATGGTTAGGTGTATCTTTCCATTACCTTTTTTCGTGTACTTTTACTTTATTTTTATATTAAAGTAATTTTGTTAAGAGTTCTATCCTTCCACTCCAAAATAACTATGTGGCATGGATAGCTATATGTTGCAGTTAAATGGTTGTAGTTTGTTGTTTTGGTCATCGTGACATATAAATGTTTTATATATATATAAATTAAATTAAACATCATGCACGATGTTTTGTCAATCAAGTTTTATGAATCATCCTATACATTTTCCTCTTCGTGTGATTGCACTTAGTTTAATTCGGATCTCAGAAGCATTTGAATTTGGATGTTACTAGTTCATTGGAGGTTAGGTCTACTATACTCAATTGGAATAGAGAGCTTTCCTCGTCCTCTTTCTAATGAAATAATATGATGAATAATGTTCTTCGTCATAGTAATATTTTTATTGAAGTGTACTCACGATAATAAATTTAGTCTACTCACGATAAGCATCAATTATGCAAACTAACAGTGCTCTATGTGAACCCATTTCCACAAAAATCTTTGTGTTGGACACACGTAAACCTGCTGATATATTTTTAAACTTGTACGACAAGGACTAAGCTTCCATGGAAACCTTGTTTAGTAAGCATGAGATATTCCTTTAAACTTATTATTTTGGTTTTCTTAATTGTTTAGTGAAGTGATATATTTAAACGACGTTGGCTAAACGTTCTACTTTTTGGTTTTTTTAGCTCGAATCAGGTGATGTAAATCTGGACAAATCACTATTTTTGTTGTTTAAATTGCATTTTTGAATGCATAAATGGATTCAACATGCTGAAAAACCACTGGGGAACTCCAATTATACAAACTTAGCTACTCAAATATGCATATCTAACCATTCCTCACTGGATTTTAGGTAAAATCAAATAGAAAAAATCATCGAAAAAGAGCCAAAAGTTAGAATGTTTAGACTACACTTATTTAAACAAGAGTGTTGTCTAACTATTCTACATTTTGACCCTTTTCTAGAATCACTTTTGTTTAGATTAGTATTTGAATATATTGTTTTTGGTTAGGTGTGTTTTTTAACATAGTAGTTAGACCTCTATAATATATAAATATGGGTACTTATATGCTATATGTAAATTGTTTTTATGATGATGATTAATGCTATATTGTGGTTGAATATGTAGTTTCGGATGTAG
Source organism: Picea engelmannii (assembly GCA_009831015.1). Lineage (NCBI taxonomy): Eukaryota > Viridiplantae > Streptophyta > Pinopsida > Pinales > Pinaceae > Picea > Picea engelmannii. The sequence continues at coordinate 113,215 of ML799281.1, forward strand.
TATATTATAGTTGGGTATGGGTTTATATTTATGATGGTGATCTATGTTTATGTTTCATGTTGATTGTGTAGCTACGTCTTATGTTAATTACATGTTAATGTGTTATATATAATGGTTATTGTTCAAATATTGATTAATGATATTTGTTTTAGAATGTGGAATAAATAAAACAGGTATTAAATTTAAAACATAAGATTAAATTTATGAATACTTTAGGGTGGGAAAAAGAAGATGGTTCCCTTTTTCATTGCAAGAGGAAAGCATGCTTGTTATCTTTTTAAGGAAAAGTACACTTTATCATATAGGAAAAAATTGAAGAGGAAAAGTAGGGCATGGACATCAACATCATTGGAAACTAGCAGCGTGTTTAGAGAAGCTCCCATTTCTAGGTATATTTGATTTTAGATGTCATTTTTATAATTTCAACATACTCTGGGAATATTTTTGTCATTTCAACATATTTAATCAACATTGCACCATCCATTAGTGCTACTCATTGAACTATCAAGTAAAAGGGGCTTTGATGGAGACTCTAGCTGAAACCTGCATAAAGACTATTGTCATTCCCAACTATATCTAGTCACATTCATAAACAAATGGTGAGAAAAACCATGAAAAATATAAGAGCATGTTAACTTGTGAGCTATGGCTTGTTGCTTCAGTGTTTGAGGTTGAAATTTCATGGAATAATTATAAAACCGAACATGCTGCATCCTTCCTACCACTGTGACCCTCAAACTCTCATTGTCAAATAGATCTTTATACACTTGAGAGATATTGATTAAGGATATCCATGATTGAATAATTTTTTTTTTATCGTGAGTGTGGAAGTCTCCTTTCTACACCTATAAATGTAGTTGTTCATGTATCATGGAGAAATTTGGTCGCTCACATAGCCAAAACTCTACAAACTCACACTCATCATTCTCTGCATCATAGATGGGATTATTTTCAAAAATATAGTATCTTGTATCCCATTTTCGTCTGTCGACCTTAAGGAATGCATCAATACTTTCAATCTATGTGGAATCATGTAATGTCCCCCACCTCTTGATGAAGAGGTTTGGAGAGACTCAGTAGTCTATTTGTCCCCATTAAAATATATTCTCATGCATCATGGGGACAAAGTCAACCCAAATCCATTACCTAAGCACAATGTTATATTATTAAGTTGACTTTGGGAAGAAAAGGTAACTAAAGGAAAGAAAAGAGAATGTGTGGAAAAGTTAGGAGTTAACCCTAGGGGTTAACTAACTCAACAAAGAAATAGATCTGGAGTATAAAAGAAAGGAAGGGTGCACTTTTCACTCATTCTTTATTATTATTACATTTTTCATTTGGGCTCTTGAGCACAAAACAATTTTTAGGGTTTTGAGACTACAAACCCTGGAGATCAACTCGGTGGTGAAAGATCCCACCTCTCTTGATCCAAGCTTGGTATCGGGGATGCAATACTCCACCCACACCATTCTACATCAGCAAGATGTACTATCAAACATTTAGGGAAGGAACAGTGCGCAACCTAGGGGGTTTCCACCAAGGGGGCACACCATTGAAGGAAGAGGAGTTCGATCCAGAAGATAGAGGAGGCGTTTGGACTTTTGGACATCTGGGTTTTCTCTATAGGGTCTCAACCATCATTCCTAGCATATTTAGAGAGAGGTTTACTTGCCATTTGATTTATTGGATCTTGGAAAGAGTTGGAGAGAAAGAGGGTGCACTACAGAAAGGGGTTTCATCAGTATGGAGGAGCAGATCTTCGTTATTCAGTAGGAGACTTCATCGAGGGGTTTTTATTTCCCCGATCTACATTCCCAGCAAGTTTCTTAGAATTTGGAGGCTCCCAGCAGTGAGGATGAATTATTGGGTCTTCGGGGTCATCCAAGAGGGCACAACTCAATTTGGGGTTTCAATTATTGGAGGAGCAAATATCTATCTTTCAGCCTGAGACTTCAAGAGGGGGTTTGTCTTGCCATGATCTACTATTTCATCCAGTTTCAGAGCATTTGGAGGCTTCTAGCAGCAAGGCCGAATTATTGAGTTTATTTAGCCATCCAAAAGGGCGCAACTCAGCCAAGGGGGTTTGGGTATGAACCTTGGAGAGAAAGAAATTAATGTTGTATCTTGCATCAACTTATTATATTGCCTTTGGAGGCTTATATCTTCAGTCTTGAGAATTTTGTAGCAGCTCTTATTCCAGTTGGATGATTTTATTGGTATTCTTCTAGATCTGTTGTATAAGATTCTCTATATTATCTAAATAAAGGCCAGATTTGATTTATTTGGTTCCAAATTGGTGTCTCTTGTTATATCTTGTCTTTCTTTATGATGTATCTTCAGATCCATGTCTACATGCTTTAATAATCAAACATATAAACCCTAATGCACAACTTCATGAGAAAACCTACAAACACACATCCAAACAACAATAAACAATGAACATTTAGTGTTTCCAGTGAAAAAATGGCTTGGGAACATTACAGTGGTATCAGAGAGTTGATCCTCCTAGCTAATGGGGGTTAGCGCATGCATAACTTCAATGGTATCTATATGGGAAGACATGGAAATAAAATAGGTGAACCTGAGGCATAAATGGAAGGATCAGGGGAGGACAATGAGCCACAAGTTCTAGCAAGTTTTGCAAAAGAGTTACAACAATCCATACATCAGAAAAAAAGTGCACTTGTGCACCATCTATAGGGGAACCAGGAGGCAATTCCTAGGGGACATTTTGAGGTGAGGAAGACCTTGGAGAGAGAAAATTCCATTCAGGAAAAGATCGAGCAAGTCCTATTACAGATGACCCATGGAGGAAAGGGGCCAAAAACCTATGCAAACAAAGCAGATCTCATGGGGAAACTATACCTCATTAGGAACAAAGTTTTCACTACCACACTAAGGGACATAGTTATGGAGGAGGGGCTCCTAAGGGGATAACACACAGTAGAACTACCCCTAGACCCTACATACCTACATTTTTGGATAACCAACCACAACACAACTATCATGATGAAATTGAGGACAATTTTGAGTAGTATGCTAGGGAATATAACTCATTGAGTGCATGATTCCAAAGACAAGTCACACTAGATCAATATTGTGGGATCAAGTTCAGGGGTAATCCCAAACAATATCACCGAAAAAAATACGAATTGGAGCGCAGTGCAGGCAATATGGAAATCCCATACTTTGAAGGGTCTTCCAAGGTGATTGCGCAAGGTTGGGTGCAAAAAAATTATACCTACCTACAACTTAACCCAATGAGAGAGATGGATGCCATCAAGTTTTCCACCATTTACTTGGAGGGAAAATCTCATGACTGGTGGTACCATGGGTTAACTACATTAGGCCACAATCAAATCATTGCTTACACAGAGTTTACATAGAGGCCTATTGACAGGTTTGACCAAGGGGATCCAAAGCTACATTTTAGGGAACTCACCCAACTCAGACTGACAGGGTCACCGGAGGTATATATAGAGGAGTTTCAGAGGATATCAATGATGGTGCATGATGTGTCTCAAGAGAGACTTATGATGCTCTTCACATAGGGATTGATGGAACCCTTAAGGGGTTGGGTCAAGGCTTTTAATCCTACCAACTTACAGGATGCTATATGGAAGACTAGGGACTTGGGATCAACAACAAAAACTAGATTTACCCCTAGACCTCCTCTAAACCTAGGGGGAAGAGACCAAAGACCTCCCATGAAATAAGAGGGAAGAGACAAAAGGGGTTTTGACTAAGGGATAGAATGGATGAGACCACTAGGAGGGAATTGAGAAGGAAACAATTGTGCTTTACTTGCAAAGAGCCTTGGGATCCAACACACAAATACATGGGAAAGGGCAAGGCTCACTACATTGAAGTGGTTTCTGATGATGATGAGGAGGAAGGTTTTGACCATCTACAGACAATGGAGGAAGATCCCACAGAAAATGCAGAAGAGGAGGATGCAAGTCACGACCTTGCAGCATATGAGAAGGTAACATTAGCATCCATCAGTGGGTTACCCAAATTCAACACCTTCAGGATGAGAGGGGTGTTACAGGGGCATAATTTTTTAGTTATCATTGATGGGGGTGCTTCACACAAATTCATTGATTCAACCCTACTTCAAATAAGACACATACCTACAATTGAATTTGAAGGATTTCATGTGGAGGTAGCAGGGGGGTGCACTATGCCTTGTGACAGGTATATTACAAGAATGAAGCTTACATTAGGAAAACATGATTTGGCACAGGATTTCTATGTAATGGACCTTCCAGACACTAATATCATCCTTGGAGTTCAGTGTCTTAGTACATTGGGGCCAATCACCACCAACTACAAGACCGTGGAGATGTATTTCGCAGAGGAAAATGGGAAAAGGGTGGTTCTCATGGGTATGACTGAAAACAAATCTAGAGTGGTGACAACAAAGCGCATGGAGGCCATCGTCAAGAGGGAATACATTGCATATGCATCAGAATGCAGAATATTGGTTCGGGTGGATAAGAAAGGGGATACTCATTACTCACCAGAGATTCATAGAATCATTGACAGACACATCAAGGTCTTTGAACCCATTCCACCAAGAGCACCACCTGATAGGGGGTTTGAGCACATCATAAAATTGGAGGAGGGAGAGACACCTATCATCACCACTCCTTACAGGCACCCAAAGAAATATAAATATGAGATTGAGAAGGATATTAAAGAAATGTTAGACATGGGCCACATTAGGCCAATTTCCAGTCCCTTTGCATCTTCAGTAGTGTTAGTGAAAAATAAGGATGGAACCATGCACATGTGCATTGATTACAGAGCTTTGAATAAAAAGACGATTAAAAACAGATACCCCATACCTAGGATTGATGAGCTATTGGATGAGCTTCATGGGGTTGTAGACTTCACAAAGATTGACTTGTGCTCTGGTTATCATTAGATTAAGATGAGGGAGAAGGATGTACCCAAGACCACTTTCAAATGTCATTATGGCCACTATGAGTTCTTGGTAATTCCCTTTGGGATGAATAATCCGCCATCCACCTTCCAATATTGCATGAATCATGTCTTTAACAAGCAATTAAGGAAGTTCCTCTTAGTATTATTTGATGACTTATTGATCTACAACAAGACTTGGGAGGAGCATCTTCAACATGTAGAACAGATTCTGGCTATCAGGGAAGGGCAATCCTTGTATGCAAAGGAATCCAAATGTGAATTTGGAATGAAAAATGTTCTTTATTTGGGACACATCATTAGGGTATAAGGGGTATTGCTACACCAAGAGAAGATACAACACATACTTGATTGGCCCACACCTAAGACCCTCGCAGAATTGAAAGGATTTCTTGGCATTTGTTGCTATTACAGGAGGTTTGTTAAAGGTTTCTCCCAAATTTTCACACCTTTGACCGATTTGACCAGGAAGGGGGCATTCAAGTGGAATTAAAAAGCACAATTGACTTTTGACATGATGAAGAAGGTGATGAGCACTTGCCTGGTCTTGGCTTTACCATTTTTCACACAACCCTTTACAGTGGAGTGTGATGCCTCAGGGGAGGGCATTGGAAAAATGCTTATGTAGAATAGGCACCCTATTTTCTATGAGAGACAAAAAATCAAGGGTCTTGAGCTACTCTACACCATCTATGACAAAGAGATGTTAACCATCATGCATGAATTGGATAAGTTCAGGCAATACTTGGTTGGGGAAAAATTCACTGTGAGGACAAATCATAATAGCCTCAAGTAATTTTTGGATCAAAAAGAATTAAATGAGAGGCAATAGAAATGGGTTAGCAAGATCCAAGCTTATGACTTTGACATTGATTTTGTCAAAGGGAAAAATAATGTGGTGGCAGATGCATTATCCATAAGACCATCATTTTATGCTATGACTAACATTTCAGTGGATTGGAAAGCCCACCTTTTGGTGGAATACTAAAAAAAAATGTTTGCATGCGAATTGATGGATGTACAGGTACAAGATGACAACTTCAGAATTGTGGAAGACATCATAACGACAAGGGATGAATCTTCTTAGTACCTGAGTCAACCTTTAAAATCAAAGTGCTACAAGCATGCCTTGATTCACCAGTAGCAAGACATCAGGGGTTCATCAAGACATAAAGGCAAGTACAGGAAAGATTCACTTGGAAAGGTTTGAAGGAAGATGTAATGTGACACATCAAGGAAAGCACCACTTGTCAGGTAAGCAAGGATGAACACACTCATCTAGCAGGATTACTGCAACCATTTCCCATTCCTGAGCACAAATGGGAGAGCATATCTATGGATTTCATCACAGGATTTCCCAAGGCCCAGGGAAAGGATTGCATTTTTGTGGTGGTGGACATGTTAACCAAGTTTGCACACTTTTTCACCATTGCCACTTACTACAGTGCAACACAGGTTGCAGATTTTTTTATTCAAGGAGGTTTTTAGATTGCATGGTTTACCCAAAACCATTGTGAGTGACATGGACAACAGGTATATGAGAACCTTTTGGCAGGATCTATTCAGGTTAGTGGGCACGAACTTAACCCCTAGTACCATCTATCATCGCTAAACTAATGGCCAGATGGAAATAGTCAACAAGTGGGTTGAAGGCTACCTTCGGAATTATGTGTCAGGGAAGCTGAAGGCATGGGTTAAGTGGCTTCATTTGGGGGAATATTGCTACAACACAACCCATCATATGTCTATTGGTATGCCACCATTCAGAGCCTTATACAGTTATTATCCCCTCTCCTTTGTGGAGATTGTCTTTGGAAACATCAGGGCTCCCATGGTTCAGGATTGGATTCATTAGAGTCAGGATATACTCATAGAACTTAAGGACCACCTGCAAAGGGAAAAGAATCAACAAAAGGTACATGAAGACAAGCACAGGGTGGAGCACACATTTGAGGTTGGTGATTTGGTTTACTTGAGGCTTCAACCATACAGACAAGCATCCATTAAGAGGAGTGGCGCAGGAAATCTCCAACCTTGCTTCTTTGGGCCATATAGGGTCAACATAAAGGTAGGGTCTGTGGCATATGAACTTGATCTACCACAGGGCATCAAAATCCACAATGTTTTCCATGTGTGATGCTTGAAGAGAGCCATAGGTAAACACATCATTCCTATTGAGGAACTGCCACCCTTGGATGAAGAAGGGCAATTGATATTGGTTCCAGAAGAAATATTATAAGTTCGGGATAAGAAGTTAAGAAAGAGTAGCATCAAATAATATTTTTTCAAGTGGAAGAATTTACCCATAGAGGATGCTACTTGCGAAGGTGAACAAGTGTTACAGGAGACAAGTCCAGAATTGCTTATGGGCAAGAAATTTTTAGTAGGGGAGATTGTAATGTCCCCCACCTCTTGATGAATATGTTTGGAGAGACTCGGTAGTCTAGTTGTCCCCACAAGACTATAGTCTCATGCATCATGGGGACAAAGTCAACCCAAAGCCATTACCTAAGGACAACGTTATATTATTAAGTTGACTTTGGGAAGAAAAGGTAACTAAAGGAAATAAAAGAGCATGTGTGGAGAAGTTAGGAGTTGACCCTAGGGGTTAACTAACTTAAGAGAGAAATAGATCTGGAGTATAAAAGAAAGGAAGGGTGCACTTCTCACTCATTCTGGATTATTATTATATTTTGCATTTGGGCTCTTGAGCACAAAACAATTTTGAGGGTTTTGAGACTACAAATCCTAGAGATCAAATCGGTGGTGAAAGATCCCACCTCTCTTGATCCAAGCTTGGTCTCAGGGATGAAATAATCCATCCACACCATTCTACAACAACTACAAGTATCGTCAAGCATTTAGGTAAGGAACAATGCACAACCTAGGGGCTTTCCAATAAGGGGGGCACACCATTGAAGGGAGAGGAGTTCGATCCAAGAGATAGAGGAGATTTTTGGACTTTTGGACATCTAGGTTTTCTCTATAGGGCCTCAGGCATCATTCCTAGCATATTTGGAGAGAGGTTTACTTTCCATTTGATTTATTGGATCTTGGAAAGAGTTGGAGAGAAGGAGGGCGCACTGCAGAAAGGGGTTTCATCAATTTGGAGGAGAAAATCTTCACTATTCAGCTGGAGACTTCACCAGGGGTTTTTCTTTCTCTGATCTACATTCCCAACAAGTTTCATATAATTTGGAGGCTCCCAGCAGTGAGGCCGAATTATTGGGTCTCTGCAGTCATCCAGGAGGGTGCAACTCAGTTTGGGGTTTCAGTTATTGGAGGAACATATCTCTATATTTCATCCTGAGACTTCAGGAGAGGTTTTGTCTTTCCCCGATATACTATTTTATCCATTTTCAGAGCATTTGGAGGCTTCTAGCAGCAGGGCCAAATTATTGAGTTTATTCAGCCATCCAGAAGGGTGCAGCTCATCCATGGGGGTTTGGGTCTGAACCTTGGAGGGAAAGAAATTAATCTTGTATCTTGCATCAACTTATTATCTTGCCTTTGGAGGATTATATCTTCAGTCTTGAGCATTTTGTAGCAACTCTTATTCAAGTTGGAGGATTTTATTGGTATTCTTCCATATCTGCAGATCTGTTGTATCATATTCTCTATATTATCTAAATAAAGGTAAGATATGAGTTATTTGGTTCCATATTGGTGTTTCTTATTATATATTGTCTTTCTTTATGATGTATCTTTAGATCCATGTCTACATGCTTTAATAATCAAACATATAAACCCTAATGCGCAACTTCATGAGAAAACCTGCAAACACACATCCAAACAACAGTAAACAGTGAACAATTAGTGTTTCCAGTGAAAAATTGGCTTGGGAACATTACAAATCATGTTCACTATCCAGTGAAGAACTTCCCACCAAGTTGTCCACTTCCGAATCACTGCAAGATGTATCATGAAAATTGAATTATTGAAAAGGAATATAGGCTCTTGGATCTATACTTTGATTTGGAGGTGAGAGGGTGGGTTACTAAAAGATGCAGGAGCATCACCAACTCATCAAGCGAGCCAACACATCAAGCGGAGATCAGCTGGATAAACAAACCCAAATTTTGAAGTGCTTTGGGATTGTAGCGCAAGTCTTTAATGAAGCCATTTTATGGAGGCGCATTGTATATTGTATTGGACCTTGAGCCTTTAAGCTCTCGTCCTTTGGTAGATAGGAGACATTTAATCTAGTTAATGCTGGTAGATAGGACTTTTAAGTCTAGATTTGATAGTTTAGAATCTGAGAGGGAAAATGGATATAGACACCCTCATTGTACCATTGTAAGATAGTAGTGAAGAATAGAGGAAGCATTCAGGAGAAGAGAAGAGCAAACAGAGAATGTTGTATGAAGAACACCCATGTACAGGCATTTGAATTAATAGAAGGAAGCTTTGATTCAACCTCATGGTTTGTGTTGTTTTCTTTGTGTATTAATGTTATGCTCAGGAATGGTTGCTTTCTTGTTATGCATTTGCTTTGTATATGCTGTGCATGTGATTTCATGGTTTAAATTGAAGTCTGAAAGAGAATGAGTTTCAATTGTTTCTCTATCTGAGCCAGGAGATTCTTGCAAGGTGTGCAGCTGAATTCATTTGCAAGGAGTGCGTTGATGAAGGATCAATAGTTTAACTTTTGTTCTCATTCACCCGAAAGTGGAAGTAGGTTGTTGAAGCCGTGCAAGGAGTGCACAGGCTGAAGAAGAAGTCTCAGTTGTTAATCTGAGCAAAGGAGATTGAAGATTGCTGCTGCAGGAAGTGCGTAGAGTTTGAAGGATTCAACACTTGGGAAGTTGTTGAACATTGAGCGCAAGGAGTGCGCACGAGTCCCTCTGAAAGAATCAGAGTGGAAAAGCGCAAGAGAAATCTTCAAGGAGGAGGAATCGACGGTCAAGATTCGTCGAGGAAAACTGCGAAATCCCGTCAGCCGTTAGATCTCGAGAAGTTGCTCAGGGTTTAAGTCCAAAGGAGAAAAGGAAGAACCCGGAGGAGACATCGGGATATTGGCGTCATCGGGTCTTCATAGAGTAAGAATCGGAGACCCTAAAAGTCACGAAAAACCAAGAAGGGATCCTAGCCGTTGATCTCAGTAGGACACGTGTTAGCATTCTGGGAAGTCATCGGGACTTTGGAGGCATTGGGGTTTTACAAGTCGAGAGAACTGAGACCTTTTGAGTCTCAAAACCCCAACGAAGAATCTCAGCCGTTGATCTTCAAGGGACACGTGGCAAGAGATCCCGAAGAATCGGGAATCAGAGAATCGGGGTTTCCGGAGACAAGAGTCTTGAGCATATTGAAATCGTGATCCTTGATTTCCCGATAGGATCTGAGCTGTCCAAACCGCAAGGACATGTGGCGAGAGATCTTGGAGAGTCAGAGTTCGGGATATCGGGGTTTCAGGAGTCGTGAAACTCTTGCACAATGAAATCGCGATCCATGATTTCCCGATACTGTCAGAGCCGTTCAATTTGAGGGACGCGTGTCCAAGGATCTGAAGGAGTCAGGGTTCGACACTTCGGGATTTTCGGTAACGAGAAAATCACGGGAAGAGAAATCGTGAAATCCCGAAACGCGATGGTCCGATAGTCATAGTATCTCTGGAGGGGGGACTGGTGTCACCGCACATCGGGGTTCGAAACTTTGGAAGTTCTGTGAACCAGCCCATTTGAAATCGAAAAACTTCGAAACATGATTTCCCGATCACCACAGGAGCCTGGGCCCCAGGTGCTAGAACAGAGGACAGGTGGCAATTTATATCGGGGTTCAGGGAATTGAAAGTCCCGTGTACATTGACAACGGGAATCGCGATATTCCGATACGCAATTTCCTGAAAGGGTTAAGGGCCGTAGTGGAGGGAAGTTGTCGGAAGGTCAACCCTCGCTGAAGTCAACGCCAGGTGGCATCAGGGATCGGAGAATCAAAGATCTTGAGGACGTAAGTTCTACGCATTTCAATCTCATGAATTCTGAAACTCCGATAGGGGAAAGGACTATGGTCTTGTGGACCAGCAGGTCACATGCAGAAAGAGTTAGCCGGAGGGAGCTAAGGGGTGCAGAGAGCGCCATCGGAGATCAGGAATCGGGGATTCGTGAGGTGAGTGATTCACGACCTCGCAAGTGTCAATTTATCGACGGGGACATTCCCGACGGAAGAAAGGAACACATGGGTGGACATTTCATCGGGTTTCGGGGAATTGGGAGACCCAAACCTATGAGTGCAGGAGTCGCGATCATGCGAGGTCCAATTTCCTGATAGGGAAAAGGGAGATCATAAGGTGAGTCCTGTGGGTGTAGGAAAGTCTCGATAAGGGATTTGAAGAGTATTTCAGCTCTTCGGGCCAAAGGAAGAGAAGGTGCTGGTGGGAGCGGACGTGCCCTGGGTGGCGCGTTTGCACCAAGTGGTATCAGAGCGAGAAAATCTCTTTGATTTCTGTAGCAGAGAAGAAAGGAAAATTTCACCATGCCGCTGAGGAGAGAAAGACAATCACCCGATCCAGAGGATAGGGGAAACCAGAGAGGAAGAGGGATACAAGCACAGAATCCAGATATGGAAAGGCAGATACGTGATCTCCGAGTGAGATTAGAAGATATGGAAGCAGCGCAGAGATGCACAACAAATGCTGGATATCTGAGCGACTCCGAAGGCGAATTTGAAGCCGAACAACAAGGAGAAGTTGCAGCTGAAGATGCAGCCAATGAGTGATTAATTAAAGCTATCGCCCGGATGAGTTCGAAAAAAAAGATAGACATTCCATCTTATGAAGGGATTCTGGATGCAGAAGAGCTTCTAGATTGGATTAGAGCTCTTGACACCTACTTTGATTATGAGGATATCGAAGAGGATAAGAAGGTCAGGCACGCTGTCACCCGACTGAAGGGACACGTAGCATTATGGTGGGACAAACTTCAAGCAGATAGACGTTCTAAAAACAAGAAAAAGATCAAAAGCTGGGATCGAATGATTGCGAAGATGAAGGCAAAGTTCATCCCAAAGGATTATCAAATCACACTGTGCAAGAGGATGCAAAACCTGAGACAGAAGCTGATGACAGTGAAGGAGTATACTGAGGAATTCTACAAGCTAAATATCAGAGCAGGTCATCGGGAGAGCGATGATGAAAAATTTTCCAGGTATATGAATGGCTTGAGATACGATATCCAGGATGAGATGAGTATGATGACCATCAGAACGGTGGAGGATGCATATCAAATGGCATTAAAAGATGGAGAGAAGCTAAGCCGTAAGCCAGCACAACAAGGCCGAGGTAGGAGCCAACCAAAAGGTAAGTCAGTTGCCCAAGATAGGTTCCAGAAATCTAAGGACGACTGGAAGAAGCCTCAAACTAGAACAGAAAGAGGTGGAAGTTCACAACGAGGCCAATACGCTGAATAGCGAAGGCAGCAGACAGAACAGAGCGGAGGATACGCTGATAATAACACATTTCCTCGTACCAGAGGTAGAGGAAGGGGAAGAGGTGGAGTCATCACATGCTTCACATGTGGAAAGAATGGACACAAGGTAGTTGATTGTCCAGATAGGAAGAAGGATGGAGGAGAAGCTCACATCGTCGAGGCATAGAGGTGAGGTACTAAAGTAGAAGACACAGAAGACGGAAGGTCGTTGATGATGCGTAAGGTTCTCTTAACACCTGAGAAGGAGGTGGAGGAAACGGCTCAGAGAAACAGACTTTTCAGAACCACATGCAAGACCAAAGACATGAAGTGCAAGGTTATTGTGGACAGTGGAAGCACAAAAAATCTCGTTTCAACCGAGATGGTGGAGAAACTAGAGCTGGATACAACTGATCACTCGAGTCCATACAAAGTTTCATGGCTAAAGAAGGGACATCAGGTAAGTGTCACTAAACAATTCTTAGTTGACATCAAGATAGGAGGATATAATGATAAGATACTCTATGATGTTATTCCTATGGATGTATGTCATTTATTGCTAGGCAGACCATGGCAATATGACAGGAACATAGTTCATGATGGGAAGATGAATACGTATACTTTGGAGAAGAATGGAAGAACACATATGCTACTTCCAATTAAAGATAAAGAAGTAAAACCAGAACCGAGGAATATTGTACTTCTCATGAGTGGGAAGGAACTTTTGGCGGAAGTAAAGAAGAAGGAAGATCCACAATTCTTTGTGGTCAGGAAACCAAAAGTTGTTTTGACCATCACAAGAGTGGATGATTTGCCGGAAGAAATTTAGGAACTGCTGGAAGAGTTCGCTGACATTGTGGTAGACAAATTACCTCATTCGTTACCACCGATGAGGAGTGTGAGTCATCATATAGATCTCATACCAGGAGCCAGTTTGCCAAACAAAGCTGCGTACAGGTTGACGTCGCAGGAAAATGAAGAAGTCAAAAGGCAGGTGCAGGAACTATTGGATAAAGGACTGATCAGGGAAAGTTTAAGTCTGTGTGCCATTCCAACAGTACTGAGTCCAAAGAAAGATGGAGGTTGGAGAATGTGTATAGATTCCAGAGCCATTAACAAGATAACCATCAGGTATATGTTTCCATTGCCACGGATGGATGACTTGATGGACTGTTTAAGTGGAGCCAATTTTTTTTCAAAGGTTGATTTGAAAATCGGATACCATCAGATTCGCACGAGGGAAGGCGATGAGTGGAAGACAACCTTCAAAACCAACGAAGGGTTGTATGAATGGCTAGTCATGCCATTTGGCTTGACAAATGCACCGAGTACCTTCATGAGGTTAATGAATGAAGTGTCGAAGGAATTCATTGGTAAGTTTGTCATTGTTTATCTGGATGACATATTGATTTTCAGCAAAACAAAAGAAGAGCATCTGAAGCATTTAACTATAGTAATGAGGAAGCTACAACAAGAGAAGTTGTTGATCAACATGAGGAAATATTCATTTATGAAGACATAACTCATTTACTTGGGGTTTGTCATATCAGAAAATGAATTAAAGATGGATCCAAGTAAAGTGGAGGTAATTAAAAATTGGCCATCACCGAGGAATATTTTTGAGGTGAGAAGTTTTCATGGACTGGCTAGTTTCTACCGAAAATTCATCAAGAATTTCAATGGAATTAGCGCAGCAATGATGGATACTGTCAAGAAGAGACATAAATATTTTCATTGGACTGAAGAGGCAGAGAAGAGCTTCAATCTGTTGAAGCGAAAGATCACAGAACAACCGGTTTTGGTGTTGTCAGATTTTACGAAGGTGTTCCAAGTAAAATGTGATGCAAGTGGCTTTGCCATATGAGCGATCTTGAGTCAGGAGGACAGACCTATTGCATATTTCAGAGAGAAGCTGGATGAGGCAAAGGTGAAGTACTCCACGTATGACAAAGAATTTTATGCTATCATACAAGCGTTGAAGAAGTGGAGGCATTACTTGATTCCGAAAGAATTTGTTTTGTATAGTGATAATCATGCATTACAGTTTGTGACTCAACAGGAGAAGTTGAATCAGAAACATGCTAAATGGGTAGAGTATATGCATAATTTTACATTTGTAATTAAACACATTTCAGGTACTGCTAACAAAGTGGTTGATGCTTTGAGCAGGAAGTGTTTGTTGCTGCAGGAGTTTCGAGTCAAAACATTGGTTTTTGAAAATCTTAGGAACATGTATGCAGGTGATGCAGATTTTGCAGAGGCATATGAAGCAACTGAGAATCCAGTTCTCAGAGACAGAAGCCCATGGATAGATTACATGATCCAAAATGGACTGTTGTTCAGAGGAAATCAATTATGCATTCCAAATTGCTCCATGAGGGAGAATCTGCCAAAAGAGAAGCACAGTGGTGGATTGGCAAGACATTTTGGCCAGGAGAAGACATTTTCAAAGCTAAGCGAAGCATACTTTTGGCCAGGAATGCGGTCAGAAGTCAAGAAGTTTGTTGACAGATGTAGAATTTTCTATCATTCAAAGGGCAGGAAGCAAAATGCAAGATTCTATCAATCATTACCCATACCCGAGAGGCCGTGGGATGAAATCAACATGGATTTCGTATTGGGATTGCCTAGGACGCAAAGAGGACATGATTCGATCTTTGTGGTGGTTGACAGGTTTTCCAAAATGGCACATTTTATCCCATGCTAGAAGACCAGCTATGCGACTCACATCGTAAATTTGTTTTTCAAGGAGGTTGTTAGACTTCATGGTTTACCCAGAAGCATAGTATCAGACAGGGATACAAAATTCATTGGACATTTCTGGAGGACACTCTGGAAGAAGATGGGGACTAACTTGATGTTCAGTTCTTCCTATCATCCTCAGACGGATGGGAAAACAGAGGTGGTAAATAGAAGTCTGGGAGATTTATTAAGAAGCCTGGTGACAGAGCACCACAACAGCTGGGACAATGTGTTGCCACAGGCAGAGTTTGCGTACAACGACTCAGTGAACAGAAGCACATGCAAAATTCCATTTGAGATTGTATACGGAAGGCAGCCAAGAGGAGTACCTAAACTGAGGGGCTCAGAGTAGGTAATGACTAAGAGTGCAAGCGCTGAAAAATTCGCAGAGGCGATGGAAGAACTTCACAGCAGGGTGAAGAAGCGATTGCTAGAATCAAACCAGGAATATAAGCGCAGAGCGGATCAACATCGGAAAAAACTTCAGTTCGAAGTTGGTGATCTAGTTCTGGCACATCTGAGGAAGGAAAGGTTCCCAAGGGGAACATACAACAAGCTGAAAATGAAGAAAATTGGGCCATGCAGAGTCCTAAATAAGTTGGGAGAAAACGCTTATGAAATTGAGTTGTCGAATGAGATTGGAATATCTCTGACATTCAATGTCTCAGACTTATCTCCATATAAGCCTGAGGAAGCAGGAGCTGGAGGCGATGAACAACCAGAAATCCAGTGGCAGAAGCAGATGCCAATTGCAGAAAAGCCACAGATGGAGCGTATACTTGACAAGAGGGTGAGCAAAAAGACCAGGCGGAAGCAATACTTTGAGTATCTGGTCAAATGGAAAAACCACCTAGTGGAAGATGCCAGCTGGGAGACTGAAGCAGTGATTCAAAAGCATGGACAGACCATGCAAAAGCTCATGGATAGGAGCCCATGAAAGTTTTCAAGCCGAGGAGTATGATGCAGCAACATCACCAACTCATCAAGCGAGCCAGCACATCAAGCGGAGATCAACTAGATAAACAAACCCAAATTTTGAAGTGCTTTGGGATTGTAGCGCAAGTCTTTAATGAAGCCATTTTATGGAGACGCATTGTATATTGTATTGGACCTTGAGCCTTTAAGCTCTCGTCCTTTGGTATATAGGAGGCATTTAATCTAGTTAATGCTAGTAGATAGGATTTTTAAGTCTAGATTTGATAGTTTAGAATCTGAGAGGGAAAACGGATATAGACACCCTCATTGTACCATTGTAAGATAGTAGTGAAGAATAGAGGAAGCATTCAGGAGAAGAGAAGAGCAAACAGAGAATGTTGTATGAAGAACACCCATGTACATGCATTTGAATTAATAGAAGGAAGCTTTGATTCAACCTCATGGGTTGTGTTGTTTTCTCCGTGTATTGATGTTATGCTCAGGAATGGTTGCTTTCTTGTTATGCATTTGCTTTGTATATTTTGTGCATGTGATTTCATGGTTTAACTTGAAGTCTAAAAGAGAATGAGTTTCAATTGTTTCTCTATCTGAGCCAGGAGATTCCTGCAAGGTGTGCAACTGAATTCATCCGCAAGGAGTGCGTTGATGAAGGCTCAATAGTTTAACTTTTGTTCTCATTCACTCGGAAGTGGAAGTAGGTTGTTGAAGCTGTGCAAGGAGTGCGCAGGCTGAAGAAGAAGTCTCAGTTGTTAATCTGAGCAAAGGAGATTGAAGACTGTTGTTGCAGGAAGTGCACAGAGTCTGAAGGATTCAACACTTGGGAAGTTGTTGAACGTTGAGCGCAAGGAGTGCGCGCGAGTCCCTCTGAAAGAATTAGAGTGGAAAATCTCAGGAGAAATCTTCAAGGAGGAGGAATCAACGGTCAGGATTCGCTGAGGAAAACTGCGAAATCCCGTCAGCCGTTAGATCTCGGGAAGTTGCGCAGGGTTTAAGTCCGAAGGAGCAGAGGAAGAACCCGGAGGAGACATTGGGATATTGGCATCATCGGGTCTTCATAGAGTAAGAATCGGAGACCCTGAAAGTCCCGAAAAACCGAGAAGGGATCCTAGCCGTTGATCTTGAAAGGACATGTGTCAGCATTCTGGGAAGTCATCGGGACTTTGGAGGCATCAGGGTTTTACAAGTCGAGAGAACTGAGACCTTTTGAGTCTCAAAACCTCGACGGATAATCTCAGTCGTTGATCTCCGCAGGGACACGTGGCAAGAGATCTCGAAGAATCGGGAATCGGAGAATTGGGGTTTCCGGAGACAAGAGTCTCGAGCATATTGAAATCGCGATCCGCGATTTCCCGATAGGATCCAAGCCGTCCAAACTGCAAGGACACGTGGCGAGAGATCCCGGAGAGTCGGAGTTCGAGATATCGAGGTTTCAGGAGTCATGAAACTCTTGCACAATGAAATCGCGATCTGCGATTTCCTGATACTGTCGGAGCCATTCGATCTGAGGGACGTGTGTCCAAGGATCTAAAGGAGTCGAGGTTCGACATTTCAGGATTTTCGGTGACGAGAAAATCACGGGAAGAGAAATCGCAAAATCCTGAAACGTGATGGTCCCACAGTCATAGTATCTCCAAAGGGGGGACAGGTGTCACCGCACATCGGGGTTCGGAACTTTGGAAGTTCTGTGAACCAACACATTTGAAATTGAAAAACTCTGAAACGCGATTTCCCGATCACCACAAGAGCCTGGGCCCCAGGTGCTAGAACAGAGGACAGGTGGCAATTTATATCAGGGTTCGGGAAATTGAAAGTCCCGTGTACATTGACAACGGGAATCGCGATATTCCGATACGTAATTTCCCGACAGGGTTAAGGGCCGTAGTGGAGGACAGCTGTCGGAAGGTCAACCCTTGCTGAAGTCAACGCCAGGTGGCATCAGGGATCGAAGAATCGGAGATCCTGAGGATGTAAGTTCTATGCATTTCAATCTCGCGAATTCTGAAACTCCGATAGGGGAAAGGACCGTGGTCTTGTGGACCAGTAGGTCACATGCGGAAAGAGTTAGCCGGAGGGAGCTAAGGGGTGCAGAGAGCGCCATCGGAGATCGAGAATCGGGGATTCGTGAGGTGAGTGATTCACAACCTCGCAAGTGTATATTTCCCGATAGGGACATTCCCGACAGAAGCAAGGAACATGTGGGTGGATATTTCATCGAGTTTCGGGGAATTGGAGACCCGAACCTATGAGTGCAGGACTCACGATCACGCGAGGTCCGATTTCCCGATTGGGCAAAGGGAGATCATAAGGTGATTCATGTGGGTGTAGGAAAGTCCCGATAAGGGATTTGAATTGTATTTCAGCTCTTCGGGCCAAAGGAAGAGAAGACGTGCCCTGGGTGGCGCATTTGCATCACTAAATATCATTGTTAAGAATGCTTTCCTCATTGCTTTGTTCTTAAATTGTATCTTGATTCTTGATGGAAAGATGAGAAGATTCTTCTCCACTACTCCCTACTCTGATGCCTTCCTCTTCTTTATCCATGTGGCTAGAAATTTCTTCTTTCGTATCAATCATAACCCTGTCACCCTCTATGAATTTTGACCATAGTTTTCTTGTTGAGATACACATTAATTTTTTTTGTAGGGCCTTCCTTGAGACTTTCGAAGTATAATTTCCATTCCTTGTCTTTAAAAGATTCCAGATGTGATTCTATCACACTTTCCCCAACGATCTCTTCGTTTTGGAGACAAACGATCTCTTGATCACCTTTTTCAAAAAGACATTGTTTACCACTTGCCTCATCCATTTCTTCCAAGTTTTTCAAATAGGCCTCCCATAATCCACTGCCATTTTCAGAACCTAAGAAATCATGCGATAATGGCTAATGGGAGGAAGGAGAAGGATGAGCCTCTTAGTAGAGATAATCTTCAAACTTTTGTATACGAGGCTACAAATAGTATGTTTTAATATAGTTCGAAAAGAAATTGAGTGCATCAATTTTCAATTTCGCACAAACACCATGATCTTCGTTGTTAGTGATGATCTCAATATCTTTCATAGTAAGACCACAACCTTCAATAATTATTTGTAAAGAATATAATTATTTTATTTTTTGGACTAGGGGAAACCAACCCAGTGATTCATAATCCCAATTTGCACAAAACGCTTCCAAAAATTATGCAAAAGATGAAAACATTCCTTTACCAAGGATTTCATACCACATCTATGCAAACCCTCTCAGATTTTTCATAAAAAATTTCATCATGACATCCTCATGGAAAAATTCATTGTTCTTACAAAATGCAAGAAAAGAAAAGATATATTCCACAACTGAATCCCCATATCCATAGAAAAGGGGAAAGTCCCCTTCCATGTCAATTATATGATCATAGGGAAAACTCTTCATACCTGAAAATTCAATTGGAGCATAACATTCTGCCAACCTTGAAGGGAGCTCCTCCATCTTTCTTTAATTGAAGAACTCAAAGTAAGGCTAAAATGAAAATTCAGGATGAAAAATATCTATAAAAATACCAAAATGGAGTCGCCAATACATAACTTAATTCTTACCTTAGAGAGGGGCTTCTTGTAATATACCTCTTTATTATGTTTTGTTCGATCGGAGTCGCTAGATGAGATCTTGCAAGCTAGTCAATGAAATAACAATCTCACCAAGGTACAAAACATGAAACTTACCAAAGATGTGTCGTTGGAGAACCAAGCCAAATGATCTTTTTCCTCGACAACGATGCCAAATTTTTTACCGAACAAACTAGTGTCCTCGTCAAGGTCCCTCCAGGTGCTAAGGTAGTACCATGTAGGAAAGTTTCCCAATGTCACTGTGGCACAACTCCTTCCATATTCAAGCCCAAATCCTAAGCTAAAATACTTTAGAAGGATTCCCTAACACAACAAATTCTCTCAAAATTAAATAGACCAGTGCCTTAAAGTATAATGAGATGAAGGTATAATTTAATTATTTAAGACAGATGATCTAAAATGATATATAGAAAAAATAAATAACACATATTAGAAGACAAAACCCACTCTAAAGGTGTGAGATAAATCAATAAAATAGTGCAAAAGAGTGGTGTAAATCCCTTACCAATTTCTTGAATAAAATCCTTACTATTCCTCTTGGTAATGCAGATGTTATTAAATTATTTGTCCCAAGTTTTGAAATCTTTCAAATGCATAAACAAATCACAAAACAACAAGAAACATGGCCCTTTTGAGGCCTCCCACAAGTTCTAAGCACCTTAGATCACTAGATTTGTTGGCTATGAAGCTTGGGAATCAAGCTAAGAGATATTTCCTATACCTAAAGCTTTAGATCTATAACAAAATGGTAATTCCTAGCAAGATGGAACTCACTTGTAGATTTGGGGTTCAAATCCCCCTAGGGTCAAAACTCTGAAAACTATTCCAGCCAACAAATAGATTTGTTTTGGTTAGAAATTATTGATAAATCCAAAAAAATAAATGATATAACTATAGAAAACAATTATGGAAAATATAACGGGTTTTTATTATAGAATACTTACCTTGTAGACCCCCTTTTGGATGAGATTCTTATCAGATCTGGTGTAGGATTTGATATAAATTTTCAGATATGAAAAACTCTCAAAGTACCCTAATGAAATAGAAAATAGAGTGCATAAAACTAGAGGGTCAAATTGCCTTAGGGTAGCAATCGAGACAAATCCCCAAGGTTATACTAGCTATGTGAGATGGGAATCCAAGCGCAAGCTAGAAAAGTATTTTTGTATTTTATGATTTTTATGTTTTTTTATATTTTAAAGTGAAAAAATAAAAAGAGATTGTTTGGATTTTAAAATAAATCTGGTTGAAGTAG
>ML799281.1:135871-147062 GCA_009831015.1 Picea engelmannii
ATAGGTCTATTAAAGTCTATTGTTTTTACTTGATATATTTTATATGTGATATTATGAAAGTTATGGATTTTTATGGATCCCCAGGGAAATATTCTATAGATATTTATGTCTTGATGATATTTTTTGGATTGTTCCTAGAGAAATAATTCTCTCCTTCTACTAGCAAATCAATTAAAATAAATATCTAATTAATTAGTTTGGGTCATCTATACTCATATATATATATATATATAGAGAGAGAGAGAGAGAGAGAGAGAGAGAGAGAGAGCACAACAATATTGTGTATAATCTCTCAAAGGAAGGACTTTATCTATTTGAGTTTTATGGTTCTTTGTTAGAAGTACAACATGGCCAAACAATGGTTTTACAATAGTTTTCATTTAATGATTTTTGAACTCCTTTTGAACCTGTATTTTTTTAATGCATAGGTCTATTAAAGTCTATTGTTTTTACTTGATATATTTTATATGTGATATTATGAAAGTTATGGATTTTTATGGATCCCCAGGGAAATATTCTATAGATATTTATGTCTTGATGATATTTTTTGGATTGTTCCTAGAGAACCTAAGTATTGTACTTTTATTTATTTCAAATAAAAATGTGTTTTTTTTCTTTGAGAAAAATATAATAGAAGGCTATGAACCTTATGGATGTTGAAAGTTGAATAAAACCTTAGAGAAATATTACAACTTTCAATGCCTACTATAATCACTTATAAGATGAGTTGAAATACCATCCCATGTGGTATAAAGACTAATTTCGATGGAGAGAACCATGCCATGGCAAGTGGGGTTACTCACACCAAGAGGGGGAGAATTGGAGATTATGAGTGACTAAATATTGATTAGGTATAGGAGCATGAGGGGAGGGAAAATCGTTGAAAACTCAGTTCCCAACACCTAGATAGTTTACTACCTTATGTATTTCCTTGTTTGCAATAAAATTACAACACACAGAATAAAATATACTTGCTAGAAATAAAATAGTAGAAGAAAAAATATGGAAACCAAACTTCACACAACACATAGTAAATTTCCCCCCTCAAAATTAGCTTTTCATTCAAATAAATTCCAAGCTTACAAGGGGCTTCCAGTCTAGGAAAATTGTCCACTGAGACTAGAAACAATAATATACAACAAACACCTACAACCAAACAAATCTATTGTCGTTGTATGACCCTAAAATTGCGACCTGTATGAACTATACGCACCTGTCATGATCTGTACAACACGTATGTACATGCCTTTCTGCACCTATGGATTATGTATGTTTGTTCACTTCTGCACCTGTAGCCCACATATATATGCACCCTGCTACACTTGCGACCTATGTATGTATGCGTTCTTCTGCGCACACGGACCGCGTATGTACACACCTTGTTGCACCTACAACCTATGTATGGTATTTCTCCGGATCTGTATGACCCGATCTGTGGTTGTATTTGTTGCTTCTCTGCTGCCCATATTTTCTTTGCTACTTGATATGTCTACTATTACTTCCTTCTCCTCTGGGATGATTAGATATCTAGGTGAAAGTCATTCACCTTTGTTAAGATATCCTTGAGAAAAAGTCTTTTTTTTTTTTTCTCTCTATGAGTCACTAACACCAATAGATGTCTACAAGATGTACAATATATGTGTCTCTCCCCTTCACCTAGCCTTGCTTTTATAATCTTCACCTAGCCTTACTTTTATAATCTTGAGTTATTCCATAACCCTAATATCCAAAGTGATCAATGATTGAGATTAGATCTCACCTTACTTGAGATCAGTGGCTAAAATTAATTTAATTCACTAATGCTAATAAATTTAGCATTTCATTAAATTAAACTCAATTAATTAATAAAAACACTTTACTTTAAAAATTCTTTTAATTAAATTAAAATACTAAGGTAAAAGACTTTGACAACTTCTACACCTCTAGACACTTNAACATAAAAAAAAAAAAAAAACTAAACTATATGTGGATTATCACAAAACCACCCCACACTGAATATATAATTAATAAAGAATCCATAACCACCATTATGTTAAGAATATGTAAGATACATATATTATATAAATATTTATATTCAACAATATACAATTAACCATAAATAAGTTAAAATATGATAATAGGGAGACTATATTAATTAACATAATTAAAATAACATACTAAATAAAGATTATTATAAAAGTATAAGAAATATAAATGAGTAGACTCTATTAATTAATATACCTTAAAATAAGGTAGTGAAGTCATATTGCAAAAGTATATAAAGTATAAATGAACCTATCTAAGTAAATTATAAATGTGTTAAACAAACAAAATTGGCATTTAATTAATTACTTAATTTGCATGCTAAGAACTTAGCATGGCAGGTTTGTGTTAAAGGAAAAGGAAAAAGGAGGGGAAATGATGTAAAGTTAGAGGTCTGTGTTAAAGGAAAAAGGAGGGAAATGAAGTGAAGTTAGAAAATTTTTTGTTATTAGAGATTCTTTTTTGGGGATGAAGAGGTGATAAGAATAAGAATAGGAAGAGGGGAAGTATGGTTAAGGAGTTGAAGGTTTTATCACTATAACAATTTTACGTGGAATCCAAGTCTCGGTACTTAGCAAGTGGCTAAATCGGTGGAGAGGTGCGACAAATTGGAGGACAATGCCATATCTAGCAGATGGGCCTAAATCTAGCAAAAGTGTGAAGTTGATGGGACTCGGCGGGTCGTGGATCGTGGATTCCATAGATCAACGGTCGTGGAGCATATCAGGCCAAGAACTAGCGCGGAGGATAATGTCTTGAAAGCGGGCCAATAAGAATACCATGGTTTCTTCTCGAGGGCATGTGGCACCTCTAGATGCATATCAGGGGGGAAATCGAGTGAGCTCGAAACCACTCGATTGCTCCCCTAAATCTTGTGTCAAATGTCATTCAACGTGTTAAATCCAAAGGTCGTATGTGGAAAGGGAAAGTTGACGGCCAATCAAATCATCTCGAGACACTTGTGTGGGCGTCATTCGTCCATGAGATGTCAGGTGAGCGCCGCCAAAAAACTAATTTGAAGGCTCATCATTTGAAATCAATGACCAAATGTGATAATTCGTTATCCATGCAAGGAATTTCGTCAGTAGCCCATGATTAGCACTCAATGATGACTGTCATTCAAAACATGGGTGATATTACTCTGTTTCTGGCGATTAAAGTTTTATTCCATAACGGGGTAACCACAAATCGAATCGTTCATCTAATTATTGTACAGCTAAGGCAGATAATCTGATGCTTCCTGGTGAACCAGAGGAAATGGAGAAGACGGATCCAACGACCTTCGACAAACTGGGATATTCAGATAATCTGAAAAAATTATCAATGAAGAAGAAAGAAAAGCTTGTTGTACAAATACTGGCAACAAAATGTCATACAAAGTTTGCAGATAAACCCGGGTTAGGAGAAGAAATTAGATTAAATCCTATCATGAAGGATTTGATCATCAATGGATACACAGACAGCATGAGTAAAATGAGCAAGCGACGGAAGGAGATTAAAGCTGAAATGGTTGAAAGTACTGGAGAAAACCAACTTGATTGGCTTGATACTTTAAAGGAAGAGATTGCAAACCTGAAATAGATTTTAAGTTAAATTAAGTATGTTTCAGGGGATTTTGTGATGATGCAGACAAGTGGCATTCATGGTAAAAAATATCAAATATGTCATATTTTGTTTATAATGCTCCCTAGAAAGTAGGAGTTCGACTTTGGCACCTTACACCCTTTGTCACCGATCTCTATTTTTGGAATCTTGGAGAAGATGAATCGTTTTGGGTTTCATATGTAATTTATATATATATATATATATATATATATATATATACTGTTGAAAAGATAAATAAAGGGTTGGAATTATCGGAGAGGAGCCTAACCTCGTAGCAGAACTTTGTAATTTCTTATGAATTTTAATATAAGCAGATAAGGTGTTCTCAGATAGCTGAGATTCATCACAGTGTTGATGTTTAGTATGTTTTCCTGTATTTCATATTCATGAATGTGTTCTTGCTGCTAGTAATAATCCTTAAGTAATAGAAGGAATTCGCCTTGTTGGTGCTCCTTCTCACATCGATTATACTTATGTGTTTATTGGTTTCTGGTTCAGAATCCACTCATGATGAGTGCTCTGCTTGCAGTAGCCATCCCTCATGTTTCTTATTCTAATACTATACCAAGAGATTCTCCCTCTATAAGACGCCTCTTGTTGATAGTAGCCTTTCCTTTCTTTTCCTCTGCCATCTCATATTACTTATTTGGCTTAAAATAATACCTATTTTGCCTCTTTTCCCTCTGGAAATACATAGCTTATGACTTCTCATACAATTTTCAGGAACATACCCCTTTTCACAATGGCCCTTCTCTTATGTTTTGTCCTACCACCTTCATATTCTACACCTTGGCAGAATCTGACCTATGTGCATGCATTACCAAATCTTTTGAGTATTTTAAATAGAAATATGCTCGAGAGAGCTCTCTTTGGTTGGAAGGTTCAGAATCCAACTTAACACTGGTTGAAATAGTTACCTCTGTTGTTTGTCTATCAGCCGGACAAAATTTACAGAGTGCTAACATTGTGGCACCGTTGTCGGGGAACGAAAGTTAAATTTTCCCTGGGAAAGAACGACATAGTTGAGTTCTAAGGTCTGAAAGCAGCAGACACTTAGACACATTTTGGATGTATTCCTTCTCTGGTGACTCCACACATCAAAAAATCAGTTTGAAGGTGATTCCACTGGTAGAAGAATCCAGAAAGTTAAATTTTCACTGGCGACTCCATTGTCCAAAGACTCAATAGCCTAAATATTGTATTGGCTACTCCATTCAAGCTTCAAATGAGATTCATAAACTCCACTGGAAGATGAGATCCCTTGACAGAGGTATGAAATGACATCATGAGAGAAAACAAGTACCTAAAGTTGAGTTTTTTTCAAGACATAATATTTTTTGTTATTAATTATTCATGAACATGCTAAAAAAAAAATTATTCACCTACTGCATACGAATGATGATCATGATAATCTTGAAATTGTATATCCTCCTCTTAAAGTTATACAAATATATCCTCAGTTTATCAGTCATTTTGATCAAAATATCCCATCCGAGCCATGTGATAACCATGACCAAGTTGATGAGCTTCATGAAACCAAGGTTGATATTTCACCTCATGTACTTGATCCAATACCTTCCAAGACTCAACACAAATACATACCCTTAAAATTACCCCACATCCTTCATGATTTTCCTCCAAAGCACTATGAATACCTACCTATGTTTGATGGGGAACATAGTGCCATCACAAGTGAAAAACACATCCAAGAGTTTGAGCATTTTATAGATTTGTTTGAGATTGACCATGACGATGTTTGTATGAGGGATTTCTCTCAATCATTAAAAGGAGATACCAAAGAATGGTTTAAAAATTTGTTGTCGAAGACAATTAGCTCATGGGAAGAATTGAAGAGTGTTTTTTCGAAGTTTTGGGGTAAGAAGAAATCTTTGGACCTACAACTTACAAAATTCTATGCCTTGAAAGGACAAAGCAATGAAAATATTTCCACATTCAGTAGAAGGTTTTCTAGTATTTATTATAATTTTCCCAAAGAAATTCAACTCACTGAAGTTGCTTCCATGCTCTAGTATGCCACTACTCTTCACCCAGATTTGTTTTTCCTCCTGATTGAAAGAAGACCTAAGACCTTACAACAAATGTTTAATGATGCTCAAGAGATTCAACAAAATATCCTAGCATGTGAACAGATCTAAAATGAGGGGTTGGGTATTCCAGGACATAAAAAT
Organism: Picea engelmannii; assembly: GCA_009831015.1. Taxonomy (NCBI): domain Eukaryota; kingdom Viridiplantae; phylum Streptophyta; class Pinopsida; order Pinales; family Pinaceae; genus Picea; species Picea engelmannii. The sequence continues at coordinate 141,688 of ML799281.1, forward strand.
GAATATGAACATAGAATTTTTGATTGGGGTCTTGAGCACAAGATTGATAATATCATAGGTCCTCTTGAAATTTTGAATGCTAATGATTTTGCGAAAGATTATATTCCACTTATTGAAAGAGAAGGCACTTATATAGATTCTAATCCACCCCATGACAAGCATGGAGCTAATTTTTTCATATATTCAGTTGTATATAGTCAAGAAGATGAGTTTGCAAATTAGCTTGTTGAGAAACAGGTTGATGCTCCAAGTTTTTTCTTGCTAGATGACATTGCAGATGTTGATGATTTGCCTATATATGATGAATATAATGATAATTATGATGTTGACTTCTTAGAACAAAAAACTGCGTGTTCTCTCCCTGAAAAATGTTCATTTTCAACAGTGTAGTGATATCCATCAGCCTACATGTCACAATTACAAAGAAGAAGGTACTGAAACAACTAAAGAAAATTCTTTACCCTTATGCTTTTCTTCATTTAAATTGCTGAAATAAAATGCTAAGATCATCATTGAAACAAAGGAATGTGTGTTGATGCCAAATCACATTGATTCATTGAAACAAATTGACAATAAATTGCAGCCATTGGTTAAAGAGGAGTCTGAAAATAAGTGTGTTCAACAACCTAAAAAAATGGAAAAATGTGCATGTGACAGAAATGAAGAAATTTTTAAATCAGAAGTAAGAACCTTGCCATTATGTTTTGCTTCTTTCAAAGTGCTCAAACAAAATGTCAATAATGTTTCAGATCAGAAACCCTCCAGGTATGATGTTAAATTTGAAGAGAGCAGTAGACTTGCAAATGAAAAATATCTCTTGTTATGTTTTTCTTCCTTTGAATGGTTAAAAGCAAATCATGAGAAAATAGATAAATTTGATCAAGGGATTGTTGTCAAAATTCATTTTCCTTCTCCTAAACTTGATGAAGATATTCAACAAGATTTCCAGCAAGACAAAGTGTTTCAAAGTTATCTTTCTTCCCCTGTGAATGATGTGGTTGTTCAAATTCTAAGTGGCCTAGACATGGATGAGGATTTTGAAACTGCATCTATGGAGACTTCAAGCAGCGAACGAACAAATGACATAGAGTTTCAGAAAAGTAAAAAAATAGTGTATGCCACTTTTCGATCAAAAACATAGAAAGATAATGAAGAAGCAGTTGTTCTGTTCAATTCCTTTGAAAATCATGGTTTTGAAAATGCATCCATGAGAACTCTAAACTATGAAATAGTTCATGTTGTTATATTTTCACATTTGCAAGGAGATTATGAACATGAACTTATTTCCATTCATTCATTTGAAAGTCAAAATGATATTCCTCTAGAAAATTTCCAAAAGGTTAATAAAACCCAACTATAATTGTTTGATGAACAAGAGGATAGCCTTGATACACATAATATGGTTTTCATATTTGAAGATGTTCAATAATGTATGAATGTTTTTGTTGAGATGCATGGAAAAGTAGACAAACCTATTGCTTCCATTCCATTTGAAAATGTTCTCAGAACTGAATAAATAGAGAAAGATCAACAAACACTTATGAATGAGGCTTGTCTACCTGTTTTTGTTCATCAAGAAGAAATGATTTTTCATGTGTTTCATGACCCTGTAGCATGTTATATAGAGAATTCTAACAATCATAATTTGTGGCTTAGAACGGATTGTAAGCTCAGAGATGAAGATGATGACCAATCAACGTCAATATTAGATATGGATTGTTTTCCACCAGTGGTTTCATTTCAGCCAACGTTGTCTTCTGATTCAGAAGGTTGTTATTTCCAGCAATCTCAACAGTTTTTTCAGCCTCTTGGTGGAAATAAACAGAATAAATCACATGAAAGAAAGAATGCAGTAGAAGAAGCGAAACATGATTATTGTATTATGCATGTGTTGGAAGATCCATTTGTAGTTTTGCTAGAAACAATAAACAGTCCCAATATTTTTGAAATCCTAAGATTCAAATTCATATATAACTTCTCGAATGGGTTATCAGTGAATAAGATTTGGAGCAAGCATGTACAAAATAAACAAGCAGTGGATAAAATGATGGCATGGATGCATTGACATGTTGATTTCATTTGATTGGCAGTACATTTGGGTAGTTAGGGTAGGTAGGCATAAATAAGTTTGTAGATCAAGCATTTTCAAGTTTAGGTCTCCAAATAAAGTGTTCAACCTCTAAGTGAGAGTAGTGTGTATATTGTGGTTTTCAACGAACATTGGTGATCGGTCAAGGTATGATACACACCTATTGTGAGAGAAGCCCCAATGGATAAGGAACACGATCTATTATTCTTTGCTACCTCACAGGGAGGATAACATCCCCAGTTGGAGCCCATGTTATCACTATAACAATTTTATGTGGAATCCAAGTCTCGGTACTTAGAAAGCGGCTAAATCGGTGTAGATATGTGACAAACCGGAGGACGATTCCATATCTAGCGGACGAGGCTAAATCTAGAAGAAGTGTGAAGTTGAAGGGACTCGGTGGGTCGTGGATCATGGATGTCGTAGATCAATGGTCGTGGAGCATATCAGGCCAAGAACTAGCACAGGGGATAATCTATTGAAAGCAGGCCGATAAGAATACCATGGTTTCTTCTCGAGGGCACGTGGCACCTCCGGATGCATATCGGGGGGAAAAGTGAGTGGGCTCGAAACCACTCAATCACTCCCCAAAATCTCGTGTCAAATTTCATTCAACGTGTTAAATCCAAAGGACACATGTGGAAAAGGAAAGTTGACGGCCAGTCAAATCATCTCGAGACCCTTGTGTGGGCGCCATTCGTTCGTGAGATGTCAGGTGAGCACCGCCAAAAAACTGATTCTAAGGATTATCATTTGAAATCAATGGCCAAATGTGATAATACATTATCCCTGCAAAGACTTTCATCAGTAGCCCATGATTAACACTCAATGACGACTGTCATTCAAAACATTGGCGATATTACTCTGTTTCTGGCGATTAAAGTTTTATTCCAGAACGGGGTAACCACAAATCAAATCATTCATCTAATTCTTGTACAACTAAGGGAGATAATCATGTGCTTCCTGGCGAACCGGAGGAAATGGAGAAGACAAATCCAACAGCCTTCGACAAACCGAGATATTCAGATAATCTAACAAAATTATCAATGAAGAAGAAAGAAAAGCTCGCTGTACGAATGCTGGCAACAAAATTTCATACAAAGTCTGTAGATGAACCTGGGTCAGCAAAGTAAATCATATTAAATCCTATCATGAAGGATTTGATCATCAATGTATACGCAGACAGCAAGAGTAAAAGGAGAAAGCGACGGAAGAAGGAGATTAAAGCTGAAATGGTTGAAAGTACTGGAGAAAACCAACCTGATTGGCTTGATACTTTAAAGGAAGAGATTGAAAACCTGAAATAGATTTCAAGCTAAATTAAGTATGTTTCAAGGAATTTTGTGATGATGTAGACAAGTGGAATTCAGGATAAAAAAATATCAAATATGTCAGTTTTTGTTTATAACGCTCCCTAGAAAGTAGGAGTTCGGCTTTGACACGTTACACCATCTGTCACCGATGTTTATTTTTGGAATCTTTGAGAAGATGAATCATTTTGGGTCTCATATGTAATTTATCTATATATATACTGTTGAAAAGATAAATAAATGGTTGGAATTACCGGAGAGGGGCCTTCCCTCGTAGCAAGAGAACTTTGTAATTTTTTATGAATTTTAATATAAGCAGATAACGTGTTCTCAGATAGCTGAGATTCATTACGGTGTTGATGTTCAATATGTTTTCTTGTATTTCATATTCATGAATGTGTTTTTTATGCTAGTAATAATCCTTAATTAATAGAAGGAATTCACCTTGTTGGTGCTCCTTCTCACATCGATTATACTTGTTATGTGTTTATTGGTTTCTGGTTCAGAATCCACTCGTGATGGGTGCTCTGCTTGCAGTAGGCAGCCTTCATGTTTCTTCTTTTAATGCTATACCAAGAGATTCTCCTCTATAAGACGCCTCTTGCTGATAGTAGCCTTTCCTTTCTTTTCCTCTACCATCTCATATTACTTATTTTGTTGAACATCATACCTATTTTGCCTCTATTCCCTCTGGAAATACATAGCTTATGACTTCTCATAAGTTTTCAGGAACATACCCCTTTGCCCAATGGCCCTGCTCTTTTGTTTTGTCCTGCCACCTTCAAATTCTACACCTTGGTAGAATCTGACCTCTGTGCACTCATTGCCAAATCTTTTGAGTATTTTAAATAGAAATATGCCCGAGAGAGATCTCTCTTTGGTTGGAAGGGTCAAAATCCAACTTAAAGCTGGTTGAAATAGTTACCTCTGTTGTTTTTCTATCAAGCAGACAAAATTTACAGAGTGCTAACAGAAGGTTACAAGGAATTTGTTTAGTTGATATAGTTTTAGTGAAGGTAGATATGGAGCTCTGAATTATATAGTTGAGAGGGTTAAGGAGTTGAAGGTTACAAGGAATTTGTTTAGTTGATATAGTTTTAGTGAAGGTAGATATGAAGCTCGGAGTTATATAGTTGAGAGGTTTGTTGGATGGAGAGTGCAAGAATGATTAGTAACAAGAAGTAAATAAATGTTTAATAAAATTTGGTTTCTTAAAAAGTAATTATTGATTTAATAGTATTAAAATTTATTGATCATTGAATTAAATAAAAGATTGATTTGTTTTTTTTCCAAAAAAAATGTATTCAATTTATAGAAATTTAAATATTGATTTTTTTTCCCTTGGAAAAAAAACGTAAATTTTATTTCAAGAAGAAATAAAATTTACATTCTAAATAATACACGTGCCCATGTATTTTGTTTGTTACCAAGTCCAGGGGATTTTTGAAACTCATATACATAACAACAACTTCTAGATACATAAGCTAAAACAATTTGTGCAAAATATATCCATATCTGTCATTGAATAAGTGATGGGCATGCTCGTGTTATGAGTCAAAACTGTACATTATGTTGACTGTGAAAATTGGGCCATGAAATATGTCTGAGATAAAAATGATCACAACTATCTGTCACAACTGATAAAATGGTTGTATGATGGATATCTGGGGGAACCCAAAATTGATATATTAACCGAAAATTCTGATCATGCCAAAGAGAAACTCAAAAATGACCAATTTTTTTTTTTCTGAAGTAGAGGATGTTTTATAGAACAGTATGGCCCCTGTTGTTCCTGAGTCTGTACTAAGGCTCAAAGTACAGTGTCAAGGCATACGAAAAGAGGTAAAAGATGTATACAGTAATAGAATCTCCTCGGTATTAGAATCTAAGGAAGATTTCTATGTTCCCTACGCCTAGCTTCCAACTGTTCCTGTATTGCGATATTTTGTTCAATGGCCGCCCATGAACGTTCTAAT
>ML799281.1:151458-161528 GCA_009831015.1 Picea engelmannii
CTTGACTATGGTTGAAAAAATTATCGTGTTCTCGGCTCTCGGTTTTGAGAAAAGAAAAATTTAGGGTCGAGAAATGCCGAAGAGAGAAACCCCGAGGATGTCATATCCAAGGGTTATAGGTCTTATACTATTCTTGCCTTGGATGAAAATTAAAGCCGAGTTCGCACTTCTCGCGATTCGGGACTTTGTGAGTTCAAGGAATGAGGTGTCTGGCCTGTGAGATCACGAAACTTGGAAAAATCTTTAAGGACAAACATACTTGTGAAAAACGGGCCTTTAGTAAGTGACAAAGGATTACTTATTCAGGCAACAAAAAGCTTCTTTCGGAGTTTTATGGCTTTTGAAGGAAAAACAGGGGCGGCTCCAACAGCCCCATTGGGATAAAAAGAATCTACGGTGAGCTCCTAAAAGAGTGTCATTTAACTCTTCTTCTATACTCCACTGCCTGAAAACCAGTTGAAGATTTTCCTTAGAGATTTTATCGACCCTCCCATTTCTTTCCCTGTAAACATGACGAATTGAGAAGGAGGCAAATGATGCAAGAATAAGGAGAACTTCATAAAAAATTAGGTTGAGTCTTATATTATGACATCATCGCACTATGTTCATTATATTTATGACTATATGTGAGTCTTTGATGATCTGAAGAGAAGTGATCCATTTTTCCTTTGCAAAGGTTAATAAAAATTTGAGAGCCATCGGTTCTGCAAAATTGTTTGAGCCCAGGCCTAATCCCATTTTTAGGCTGAAGATATGAATATTGGATAAGTATAGGACTGCCCCCTCACCACTAATCTGAGAATCATTTTGAGCTTCCCCATCAAAGAAATCCCATGGATTTGATCTTCCAACTTCTTATGCTTTTAACACTCGAGGAGGGGGCATACTTTTACTTTGTGGGAAGTGGGAAAGGATGTCTAAGAATTGGATAGCCAGGTGATTAGGCATGGAGGGGTGATATTTGAAAATTGCGGCATTTCTAGCTAACCAAACTCCCCACATGATGAGGGGAGGAATAACTCTGATGTTAGCATTGGCCCTAGAGGTTGTCTAAACTCTACAGGCTTCCTCAATGGATGGTCCCTGCCATACACATTCTTTTTCCAATTGAGAGGAGACCTCTCTCCATACCTACCTAGAGAAGGTACAGTCAATGAAGATTTGGGTGTAAGACTCTTCTATGTTCTTACAAAGGATACACCAACCAGGGCCTTCCAAATTTCTGATTCTCATTCGGTCCCAGGTAGGGACTTTCTTCTTTAATAGATACCACAAAAAAAAACTATCTTTTAATGGACATTTGATCTTCCAAACATATTTCCACCACCAGATTGGGTCTAGCTGCATATGGTCTAAGTTAATCTAAGTGTGACTTACTTTTGGGGTGTAAACCATGAAAAGGGAGTTTTTCCATATTATCTCATCTTCTCGAACTGTAATTATGACATGACTTGTATTGAGACAATTGATATAATTAGTCTAGGTCTCATAAAAGTCCTCCCCTACATCTAAAGCTTCAATGATCAACCATTCTTGACCCCATATGTTTGTCCGTATCAGGTCAACTATTTGTGACAGACAGAATATTCCCTGAGCATGTAATTTGTCAATCAGACCCTAATGGAAAAGGTGGTTTCTGCCACTTCCTATCCAATGATCCAAACCTATTCTGACTTTGTTTCCCTTTCAAAATTTCCATGCCAGTCCATCCCCTATTATTGAGAATGTATTTAGAGTTGATTTCCATATAATAGAGCAATTTGTTGCTTCCTTTGTAGGTGATATGATCCATTTTTCTAGTGTAGTTGGAATGATATATTTCTGGATGATAATATTTGTCCATAAGGTTTTTCTGGTAATCAGTCTCCATGCTACTTTTGCTTTCAGTGCTCAAGGAAATTGTTTTTTAGTCCCCACCCCCCAAATTGTTTTGGAGCTGCCAGAATGCCCCATTTTACCCAAGGCAGAGAGAAATGATCCTTTGAGCCCACCCACAAATAAATTGAATATATTTGTCTGACTTTCTCTAAGATGCATTTGGGAATCTAGGAAAGGGACATCTAGTAGACTGAAGTTCCTTCAAGGACTGATTTTACCATAACTAGTCTTCCTGCCCTAGAGAGCCAATGGAAATTCCAAGATTTTAGCCTCTTTTCCAGCTTGGCAATTAGCCATGCCCAATCTTCTTTCTTGTAGCTATTTGGCTTGAGATGGAATCCCAAACATTTTAGACCCACATCAAAGTGTTTTTGTTCATAGGGAAAGGTGGATTGGTATTATTCCAATTCTTGTATAAACATAGTGTTTGTCGTAAGAGTAGATTTTTTTTCATTAATATGCATCCATGTAGCTCTTCCAAAGAGGTATAGAATGGATTTGAGCTTATCAACATCCCCCAACTGCTCATTGAAAAATATAAGCACATCATCCATGAAGAGGAGGTGGGTAATACTTAAAATCAAAGAGATATAAATTCCCTGAAAAAAACCTCTTGTCTTTGCTTCTTTGATGGCTCTAATGAGACATTCTACCACGAGAAGAAAGAGGAGGGGGGACAAAGGGAAACCTTCCCTGAGCCCCCTCTTTGCTATAAAAAATGGAGTTGCATCTCCATTAATAAGTATAGCAAAGGAGACTGAAGAGAGGCATCCCATTACCCAATTTATAAAAGGAAGCTCGAAGCCCAAATGAGTTAGCATAATTTTTATATAAAGCCAACTCACCTCGTCGTAAGCTTCTGAAAGATCAGTTTTTATCAGTGCCCCTTTTGATTTATTGGTTTTTATGTTGTGGAGAGTCTCCTGAGAAACCCCTATGGCTTCATGGATTTGTCTTCCCTCCATAAAGCCGAACCGTTTGGGGGAGATCCACTTGGAAATGATGACCTTGATCCTTCTGCTGATGATTTTTTGAGATGATTTTGTATATACTGTTACACAGGGATATGGGTCTCAAATATTCGAAAGAGGAAAGATCATCCACCTTCAATATCAGGGTTAGAAAAGTGACATTAAAAGGAGCATGAATGTGACCATTCTGACGCGACCATTCCACCACTTTTAAAATATCTTTCCCTATGAAGTCATATAACCCCACAAAAAATTCCATAGACCATCCCTCCGGCTTGGGATTTTATCCTTTTGGAAGCTGAGGAGGACCTCTTTAATTTCATCTTTCGATACCTCCTTCATTAGCTCCATTTTGGCTTCCTCGCCTGCAATTATGGGAAAGGTTCTGATCAATCTGAACTTGATTATATTCTTTAAAAAGATTCCCAAAATGGTTTGTTCCCATTTTTGATAAGTATTTAAAGGAAGAAATGCTATTCCCTTGGAGGTCCTTAAGACTCCAGATGGTATTTTCCATCTTCCTTCCTTTCACGTAGGCTTGAAAGAATTTTGTGTTTTCTTCCCCACCATGGATCCACAAAGCCATGCTTTTTAGTCTCCATGTTTCCTCTTTTATAGCTAGGAGATGGATACACTGTTTTTTCTAGGTTGAGCAGTGCATATTTTGAAGCATGGTTGGAGTAGCCACCTCCTATTGAATCGTACAAATATTATAGGGATATTTCCATTTCAACAAGTTCCTGGTCTTCTTCCTACCTTTTCCTACGAGCCCACTTCATTGTTTTCTTCTTGAATCTCTTCAAATTTGTTGCCATCTGAACTGCAGCCCTAGATCCCAAATTTGTGTCAATGGGGACCCAACATTATTTTACTAAGGATATGAACTCTTCATCCTTTAGCTAGGTAGAGTTGAATTTAAAAGGGCTCACAGGTTTCTTCGGTCGACCAACCACCTCCAAGAAAACTGGATGATGATTCAACTCTCCTCCACTGCCAATCCACTGTCTACACATTAAAGGGGAGTCAAGTAGATGTCCATAGAGGAGAAATTGATCCATCCTTTTTTCAATATACTATTCTCCATATTCTTGTTACGCCAAGTTGGGGTTAGCTTTATAGGTGCTTAATATACTAACCCCTTTCCATATAAGGCATGGAAGAAATAATCAATAAGGTGATTTGGTTAGGCTCTTGCTCCCCAATATTCAGCCTCCCCTAGGGAGAAATTTAAGTCCCCCCCCAAGATGAGATCTTCATTATTGATGAAAGATATTTTGAGGAGAGAATACTAGAAGATCACTTTGTCTTGGTGGGGACCGTAGACATTTAGAATAGTGAAACCCATCCCCATTTCTTCATGATGAAAACTAACCCCCAGTCTTGAATAAAAACTCCAAGAGTTTGTGATCTTGATGGATTTGGACCTCCATCCAATGGCCAAACCTCCAGATATACCTTTGGCATATATACCAGTGAATTTCCATTGTTTAAACAATGCTTCAAGGAAGGGAATAACCATGTCTTCATCCCCCAAAGTTTCCTGTAGCAGAATGATATCCGACTGACTTACCTCCACTGGACTTTGGAGGGCGATTTTTTTGGAGGGGCTCATCACTCCCCTACAATTGAAGGAGATGATTTTCATGTCCCACCCCCCCTCCTAGGGATGAAATGCTTTGAGAGCCCCGAGAATAGACTTTTGTTTGCCAACAACTATATTAAGGGTAACTTTGGACTGCGTCATGGAGAGAAACGATTTCCTTCCTCTTCCTTTCGGCTCATGAGGAGTAGGGGGATTTATCCCTAATCCATCCATTTTCTTGTTTACCTCTCCTAATAGTGGGGTGACACGGTTCCTTAGCTAAAAATCCACCATGCCTTCCTCTGTATCCCTGGAAGAGGTAGGTGTATTATCAATCAAAGTGCAAGGATTCGAGGGAGGGGCATGTTTCAGTTCACATGAAGCAATGGGAGGCCTAGGGGGAACAAAGGAAGAAGAGAGTGAAGAGAGGGATGCTAAGGATATATTTTTTAATGTTCTATCCCATTCTTTTCCAACAAAATTAAGAGACTAAAAATTAAAATTGAGGGATGGGAGAGAAAAAGGGGACGTACCCAAATGAGGAGGTAGGTCCTGAAGCTATTCCTGCGTCCATCTTACCATTTGGCCTTCAGGGATACTGTCGACTTGTTGTTCTGGATTAGCGCAAATGGGTGTCGCATGTGAGGGAGGGTTGGGTTATAACTTTTGCTCGATCTTCTCTGATTCCTCAGGAACCAATCCAATACTTTTTCTAGATGTGGAGGGGTGAGGGACATTATCCATATGTGAGGATCCACACTTTTAAGCTGCCTCTGAAGAGCTTCAACCTTTCCTGCCTTAAATCAGGAGCTTACAATCCTTTGCCACATGACCATGTATATGGAATCTACGATAGTGAAAGGGAATTCCTTCATAGTCCAAATTCTGCAAGAGGCTTTTTCCCCTCCATAAAAGTTGCACTTCCTCTGCAAGGCCCTTTTTGATATTGAGAAAGGCCAGGATTCACACCACTGTCATTTTCCATGAAGAGAGTAAATACATATCTACGTCAAGGTAAGTCCCCATAACATTTCCCAAACATTTGAAACCCTCCTGAGTCCAAAGTTCTGCAGCCAAGCCAAGCAGCCTAACCCAAATCGAAAGCTCGTCCACTCTTTCTCGGCTAACATTAAATAACGGAATCCACTTCTTTAGGAGGACCAGGGACGAGTCAATATACCAGGAGAATTTCAAAACCCATGCCACTTCTTCAACTTTCTTGAACTTTAACATAAACCAACTTTTCACGAGGGTTTGCACCGAGGGAACTTGCTCCAAGATTGCCCCCCAATAATTGCCTACCCATGCCATTAGGGTTTTAAATCTGGAGTGTCGACCATTTTCTCTCCCAACCACTATTGTTTCCAACATTTCTGATACTTGCAGAAGCATTATATCATCCCCCAAGGCGAGATTTAGAGGAGGACCCAGAGGCTTAATGCATGAGGAACTTTTCTTTCTGAAGGATGAGGTTTTCTGAATGCCCTCATGTGTTAAATTATTTATCTTCCGTTCCAGCAGTACATTGTTATCCCCTTGCTGGCTAACCCCCTTAACCTTTGGCTTCTTTTTGTTGGAGAAACCCTGCGATGAAAGGTTTCGACCTTTGAGTTCGAATAGAGGAGGGTTTAAGGCCTTGCCAAGAGAGGGGAACTGAGGTTCCTCAAATATCACTGGCGAGAGGGTTGCAGGTTGCAAATCTTTCCCTTGACTATGAATCTCGTCCCAATGGTCACTTCTTTTGTTGAAACTAGTCTGTGGGGGAAGTTTCTTGATTGTTGCTTTGATTCCTGAAAAATCCCCTACAATCTGTTCAAGAATGTTGGACTCGCTTTCACCATGGATCAAGTCTGTCGAAAGAGGAGGCAAGTGATATGGGAGGCCTCCAGACGTGGGATGAGAAAGAGGATCCAAAGGGAGAGACTCAATAACCCTAACCTCCACTAAACCATCATACAAACAACCCTATGTCTCGCACTACATTCCAACTATCTGTTGCTCCCGTGATTTGGTGGTTGGTTCAGGAAGACAAACAACATCATCCATTTCCTATGAACTTCAAAGCTTAAGACTCGATCCTGGTGAGGCTTTGTATCGGGATCCAAGTGGCATAGCCTAGATCAACTGACCATCCAAAAAATCCTCAGAATAATCGAGAATTTCCTCGTCCTCCATGAGAGTTGGGATAGTGGTGCCCAGTCTTCACCAGAGAAAGCAGTTGCAGGGAAGGAAATATCGAAAGGCTAGGTCCCATAAATATTCAACAACAAAGGAAACCAATAGCTTACCACAGACATCTGGGGACGGAAACTGAAACTTGACAGCAAAGAAAGGGAGGTGTGGGGAAGGTCCGAGAAGGGAGTCTAACAAAAGAAACAACTGCTTGGGGCCGCGGCCCAAGCACTTGCAGCTACTTCACGAGCCCCATGCAATCACACCCTCATTGACATGATTGAGTTCATCAACACTAAAATGTACTCCTATTTACTCCCCAAATATTAATTTTTTTCTTAATTATTCTCTTTTTAATATTTTTTTATATAAAATCTTACTCTTTATATATATAAATCTAACTCTTAAATTTTAAAAGTATATATATATATATAAACAAACAAACATACATGAATACCAAAATCTAACTCTTAAATTTTAAGTGGAGACATACTCAATAATTATAAACATTGATAAATATAAAAGATAATAAAAGGTTATTTCAAATATATAGAAAATTTTAGAAGGAAAAAGTTCTTTTATATAAGGAAATAATTTTGGAAGGAAAAATTATTTTATATAAGGAAATAATTAAATGGTATGAATTAGTATATTTTAACTCACAAAAAGCACAACGGGGACATTAGAGGGTATTAATTTTAGTTCTTAAAATTACCTATTAAATGTATACACGTGTACATTTGATGTAGTTGCGCTATAGTTTTTATGTGGAGTGAGTGATTGCTCTCAAAATGGTTATGGTAGGCATGTTTTTGTTTACTATTAATTATATGAATATTATTAATTATAATTTATTTTTGTAAATAAAAATTATATTATCTTGTTTTAGTAGAAAACTTGTCTATTTAAGTGTACATGATAGCATGCTAATTGTTTTGTCGCTATAGTGGAAATCATAATGTGTGGATAGGACAATTTTTCATTGTTTCAAAACTTTAAGAAAAAGCGACAACTGTCAACATACAGATATGGGGACTTGCCACCTGTTTTGCCACTAGCATGGAAACTAGAACAGGCGGTGGATTGAGTGCCCTGACCACCTATCGAACCTGAACTAGAGACTATGGTCTGAAAAAATTGCAAAAACTTAGACATTAAACCAGAGTAAAAAACCTATGAGAATGCTAGACGTGGGGCGAGCCGGAGCATCCATCTTAACAGAGTCTGAAGATGAAGGGCTAACAACAAGTTAGGCAACGACTCTTCTCAGGTTCGCTTGACAAAGAATCATATAGGGCGTCCAGACGTTTGCTAAAGAAACTCTAGCGGTGCTGCTGCTTGTTGGGCCTTAGAAATGTCACATTTATATCCTCTTTTCCCTTCACCATTCCTTACATTTCATCGTCCCATTAACCTTTTATGATACCATTTCCATAATGATACTTGGGTTTTGCCTTATTATTTTCCATTGTATTCATTTCAGTATTATAAGTAAATTTGTGATTAAATATTAGAAAAATAACATGTTTTCATTATATATCAAGGTTGGATGAGTTTGATGATGTGTGCAGGCATATGTGAAGATTTCAACAAAGTCAAATATTACCACCTAGCCTCAAATTCGAATTTCATCTTCAAGCTTTGAAGATTTGAAGAATATTTGGGACAATCATTCAAGCATCTTCAAAGGAGAAGATCATGGAAGATTTGGATGGCATATCTTATCTAAGATATGTGAGAGATGTGTGGAGGATTTGAAGGGATCATATCTTCTAATAATAGGAAATTAGTTGAGAATGGTTGAGAGAATAGTGGATCTATAATTATGACACTCTTCAAGACTCTCATGTATATAAGAGAGTGTTCTCTCTTCATGAGGGGGATCATGTTATTCATAATTGGGAGAGTGAAAGATCATGTGATTCATAATTTAAGCTTGTAATTAGGAGAAGAGGATTTTTAGCTTTGATTCTTTCATTGTTATTATTTCATGCTTTGTCATTGACTCTTGTAATATAATTTGAGATTGATATATTGTGTGAGATCACATATGTCTTTTGCCATTCAACTCTTCACATGTTGTATTGCTTCCTAGAGTAATTTCTTGCTTTCCTAGTTAGTCTTTCAATGCTTTCCTAGATTAATTTCATTTCAGCAATTTAGATTAGATTAGTTCTACTTCAGTCCTGCATATATAGTGTGTGTGCTTCATAAGCCTACTAACCTCAGATTGAAAAATTAAATAGTTGGGCAAGTACTACAACGGAATTAAACGACAATATTTTCGCCTAACACTACTCTGCCAGGTCCCTTCTCATCTCAAACATCAAGACTAGGTGGTCTTCCATGAGTCTGTAGGAGCTAGGAGATGGGTGACTATGGTCATCAACTTCATCATCATGAGTCTGGTATTCATCCATAGTAGCAACATCAGATTCATTTGCAACGGCGAAATCCGTGACAGGGTCCTCGTCCATGGTAGCAGATGAATTCTATCCTAAGTGATCCTCCAGAGGTGAGACTTCTTCTTCCACTAAGCAGCCCGTCGCAACAGGCTCCTGAAAGGGAATGGTGATGTAGGTGGTAGACTAGTGCTTCGGGGCAGTTGACGGTAGGAGAGGCAAAAATTCCTACCATTTTGGTGAAATTTCTTCTTCCATCGGGCATCCGCTATGGAGACCCTCTATACTGGGAGGACGAGGCTCTGGTTGTGCCTGTTCAAACCAATTCTGACCAGAAGAACCCGGAGGGTCCCCGCTTGGTATGAGAGCTTGAGATGTAGGTCCCCAGTGGTTGTGTATGCCATGGAGACCCTCTGTACTGGAAGGACGGGGCTCTGGGTGAGCCTGTTTAAACCAATTATGACCAGAAGAACCCGGACGATCCCCGCCTGGTATGAGAGCTCGAGAAGCAGGTCCTGGGAAATTGTGTCTGCCAAACCGGCTATAGTAGGTTGGCCCTCGTCGAGGCTTGCCTCTTTCTCATGGCATGGCTGAGCAGAGTACCAGGAAGACTGAAACACCTACAGAGTGAGCTAAGTTGTGGAGCAGAACTGGCAAAATGATGTCGTGCTTTGAGCCCAAATGCCCTATAGAAATCCTTGTAGGGTGAAAAGACTAGGAGGACGGAAGAATTGATTTCTTTGGTAGCCATTAGTGCAGGAGTAATGGCCATAATCGAAATCGTACTGAAGTCGAGGAGTCGAGCTTGGGTTTCCATTAAGGCTCAGCGCACTAAACCTTGGTGCTAATGCAGAATAAACATTGTGACTGGATAGGGGGGAAGGGTGGCGGTAGGGGCTTTAACTGCCATCGTAATCACCCCATCCGATGGCGCGTGTGGCCCACGTGTCACCCCATCCAGTGGTATTATTAATTATAAATTAAATATTATTAATGAATAAATTATTTTTGATTTTGTAAAAAAATTATATATATATATATATATATATATATATATATATATAT
>ML799281.1:174230-185133 GCA_009831015.1 Picea engelmannii
ATTCTTAGCAAGGATGAGGTCAATCCTTGTCTTCCAGGCTCTGAAGTTGGAGGCTCCTTCTAGCTTGTTCTCAGACTTCATAGAGTTCGTCATGGCTTGCTTGACTTGGTCAAACCCTAGATTTGACCAGAAATCCAAACTTCGCGTCTTGGCCTTTTGAGTGTACCAGGAGATGCGCTGGGCTATGGCGCACTGATCTATCCGAAGATTAGGTCAATATCGTCACTTAAGGTGCCTCAACAAGAGGTTTAGGGTTTCTGCAACTACTACTACTGGTAACCCTAGCTGCAGTGCTTTTGGAAGCTTCTCCTGCTAGTAACCCTAGCGGCAGTTCCTCAACGAGCTCAATATCTAGCGGCTATGTTTCCTTCCAGCGTTTTAGGCTGACTGAAGGGGTGTGGGACCATAACCTGTTAGAATATATAAGATGGTGTGCTCATTTTACCACGACGATACCCTCGTCTCCCAACCACAGGCTGAAGCCTCCCTCCGAGCACCTTAACCTTGACCTGAGAATTCCTTCGGAAGCAAACCCTAGGCTATATAGCCAAACAAAGAGCAGCGCATCTCTCCCCAAGGATAACGCATCACAAAAAGCTGGTCAGATAGTCGAAACCCTAGCTAAGAGATATCCAAGCCAAATACTGAAACTTGCTACTGTTGCAGCTGCACCTGCAACCCTCCTCCAAACCTGCACACCAGCTACCCCTGCAGTGCGCACCAACTGGGAAAACTGCAGTCCTGAGATATGACAAATGAGAAACTGGCGCCCTGTATTTATAGTAATCCTGCCAGTTTACTGGGGCCGACTTCTCCTTCTGGGTAGGTGTCTGTTCAGTATATTATTATTAATTCTGACCGACTTCTTCTCTTGGAGGCTAATAGCCTAATATAAATTATATTCTTGAGCCGACAAGGCTTATAGGGTTATTAGCCAATTCATTAGGGTTTCTCTTGCTTCCTGGAGTCTTCTATTCTCGTCAGGTTCACATGTAGAGGTAAATACCTCCTGCAGCTACCATAATATTAACAACTCCAAGGGATTCTTGTATACTTCTTCAAAGTGTCTTCCCGTGAGGGCCATGTTTAAAGATATTCCATAAGGATACCACTTTGCATACTTATTCAAATACACCCATCAATTCTAGAAGATCCCAAACTTCTTCTAGGGTTGACATCAATGACAACCAATTCTCCAACAATACCCCCCTTTGGCATTGATGGAAACACTCATGCTCCCCCTATGACTAATACTCCCCCTGCCTTCATGCTTGCTCCCCCTATCTTCATGCTTATGAAATGTCTCTCCTTTTTTTCTTTATCTCCCCCTTTGACATCAATGGCAAAGGGTAACTCCGTTTGACGATTTTTCTTCCCCTGTCTTCATTGCAAGATGTTGTGTAAATGAATATGGGGCTCCTTTTATATGCTAACTTTCCTATCTTCCGGGGATTCTTGTGCATTGGTACTTCCTGGTGTAATCCACTAACGTTTATTAAAAGAGTTCATGCCAAAGTTCCTTCATTACTTGACTTCAAATATTCATGACTTGTCATGTCTTCACTGAGATGACATCGATGACTTAATCATTCAACAATCTTCTCCTGACGATTTATCTTCCCTGTCTTGTTGTGCCTCTCACAACTTGCCTTCATGTGACTAGTTTGTTCCACCTATCAATATGCTTCTTTTTTGAGTCATATGCTTTACCGAACATTCTTCTTGATGACAATTACAAAAAATATTTTTGCAATTCCTCTTGAGATCATGCTTTCACCCACTATCATGTATCTTCTCTGGTTCATGTCAAGTATCATCTTCTAGACCTGCCAAATATCTCATGAATTCATCGTTGTCCATATGTCACATGATTCTGCTACTCAATTGCACACAATGCTAACCCAACTATCACTTTACTATTTTGAATACTTCTCCAAATCTACTGCAACTGATCACCATATTCCTGATGCTCGAGTTGAATCAAGTATGTCCACTAGTATGCTCTATCTTCAAATCAAACTCTACAAGTTTGCAACAAGAACACATTCTCGAATCTGTAATGAATATATTCCTACTTGAATACATGATTGAAATCCTATATATGATCATGAATCTCTATCTCAAAAGTGTGCCAATGATATTCCTCGTAACTACCATGAATCTTTATACAAGTTTGACTGATTAAGACTTTTCTTGCTGAGACTTTTATACCAGACTTATTGACATCTACTTGATTCTTTTTGTATCAATTTCGATACCAACTCCATTCCCAACATTCACCATATTGGTCCTCTTTTTCATCAATGCCAACCCCATAATACTAGGTCCAACAATATGTTTTTATGGATGTAACATGCATTTCATGCACCCACTTGCTGAGTTCATCAACCACTTTATTCTCCTTACCTTTGATATGTTTTATATCGAAATCAAATTCACTGATAATTTCCACCCATCTAGTTTGTTTGTCATTTAATGTTGGTTGCTCAAACAAATATTTTAGAACACTATGATCTGTCCTTAGATCAAACTTATTACCTGTAACATCCTTGGTTTTAATCCCCATGAATTATAATGTAATTGTATAAATTTGAATTAGGATGGTGAGCTGATGTGTTGGGGAAAAGAGCCCATATTGATTTAATGTGGTTGGGGACCAGATAGAATATTATGTGCATTGAATAATTAATAAAAGTAATAATCATTGGTTGTGATACGAAAGGGATGAAGAATGATGGGGGACTATGATTCCATAAGAGAGAGGGGGTCCAAGGGGGAGTTATTAAGGGGTATTAATCCAACCCACATTCCTGAATTATTATTATCATTTTGTATAACCTTCTATTCTTATTGAGTATTCCCAAAGACAATAATTGAATTCATGTAAGAGGGTGGGTGTGATAATTTAAATCCCATAGTTATTGGGGAGAATGGGTTGAAGTACAATCATCTTTGGGAAGAGTGAGAGTCAAGCAAGCAAGGGAGAAGAAGGGAAATTTGTATGTAGAAAGGGGATAGTTTTTTACATGTAGTTTTTGTGGAAACAAAGGAAGAATTGAGTGTTGGGGAGAGCACCAACCATGCTATGCTTGAAGGAATCCATTGTTGGGTTGTGTGTTATGTTGGAAATGAGGCTTGTGTGCCTGTAAAATAGGTTGTAAGTATGTAGTGTGTTTCTTGTTGAGGAAATGGATGAAGATCTGTGTGTAAGATGCTGTGAGCACTCTTGAAGCAACTGAGAGTTCTTGAATTCCTTAGCTGAGATATTCATGGCCAAATGAGTGCACTAAAAGCTCCGATAAATGAATGGTACAACCTGAGGAACTGTGAGCAGTGAAGGGGGTACATTCCTTGGGTTGTGCAGGTTGTGGGGAAGAAAGATCTAGTGGATTAGAACTATTGTAGGAGTAGAATCTGGGTTCGGGGCCATTATGTGTGGAGAATGGACAACCAGAGGGTCAGATATCCTTGTGGACTCATAGCCTCAGCTTGGGTGTGGCATGTTGTTGATATTTGATACAACAGAGCCTATGGCTGGGAGGTTCATCCTTCATAGGCAACCAGTTGAATTACATGTTAGAAAAAAAAGGATCACAGACGAATAAAATAAAACAAATGTGTAAATAAGACACATAAGATATACAACACGATAGAGACATAGATATATGTGGTTCACTCAATATGGGCTACATATGCTAGATAAACTTCTAGTCCTTCCTTTATTATTGTCCAGCAAATGAAGGGATACAACCTATAGCACGACCATTTTAACTTCCTTTTCTTTTCTCACAATATCCTCTCCCAGAATACAATATTCACTCTCATACATCATTGAAATACAATTCCCTCATACATAAAATAGGGTTTCCTTCTAGGGAAAAAAACCCTAAGATAAATTCTACCATCAAATATGCAACCTAATAATGAATGGTTCAGATTAACTACGAAATTACAATATTTTACAAGGAAAATTTCCCAAAAATTTCTTTTCGGGGGCGCTGCCCTGAACCCCTGCCAAGGGGGCCTCTATAAAGTGTTGTCGCCCCCCCTAATGACAAATATGGGGGGACAAGATCCCCCACACCTCGATCAGGAAATGGGATCCAAACACGGCTAAAAGAAAGACCTCTGAATCAGGAAGATAATCGGGCTCCACATCCAACATTAAATTTATAAATAGATAATTGTTTTTGTTGTGTTGTTATGTTTATTCTGTTGTGTAAATGATATCTGAATGTTGTATTATGTTTTGTTAGGTTTACATTCATTCATGAATTTATAAATGTTGTAGATGCATGGATAAATCAACATGTTGTTTGCTATTTTTTTTATGGGCATGTTGCCCCTTGGTTTTATGTTATATGTATGAGGCATTTTTAATTTGATTTTAGTAGGCTAAGTCATTTTCTGTAGTGACAAGACTTGGCATGGGTGTTGGGTACATTACAAAGTGGTATCAGAGCTTTTGGTTCAAACATCAGGTTTGTATGGGCCTAGAGTTGGTGTGAATTTGACAATTTTTTTGTTGTCGATTTTGGTCTATGCTAATTTGGGGAAAAACGAAAAAGTTAGAGAGTAATCCCCAAATTCGTGAGTAAATTCAAGTGAAATTTCCTCAGAACCCTCTCAGAGATTATATGGGGCATCAATATGCAGAGTTGTAGAGTTAAATTCAAGCTGGAGGGTCAAATTTCATGTTTTAATGGCCATTATAGAAGTTGGGAAGAATTAAGTGAATCGACGATTGAGATCACATTTGTTCTCAAGATCAATGACTTAGATTTATTATGTTAAATTTAAAAATTTATAAGGTTTCGATCGTTTGGAAGGTTGAGCAGATCAATGGTCGAGATTCAATCTTGGCAATTGGGAAAATGAGATAGATCAATGGTCTAGATTAATTTTTGGTCATTGGGAGGTTGAAGCCGATCAATGGTCAAGATTATGTTGGCTTGGAGATCGACGACCTAGAGTCATCAGGGATTTGATAAAAAAAATCTGAGTGTTGGAAATTCGCCAAGAGAAATCATCGGCAACTAATGTTCGGGTCAGTCGAATTGGAAAAGAGTTTGGTTTAGCCAAAAGAAATCTATGATGGTCGATGGTCGATGATCATGCATCGACAAAGTTGGGTAAAGTTTGATAGGACAATGGATGAGATCGGTTTGAATGGTAGATTGATGGCCCAGATTCATCCGATTTTTGGTGGAAATTTTTCTAAGTGTTGGAGTTGGCTAATCAAAATCGCTAATGGTCGATGGTCAAGGGTCGACAGAATTAGCAAAGTGATATAGTCACCCAATTTTTTTTTCAATGATCGATGATTGGTCAATTGATTTAACAAAGTGTTTGATCGATAAAGAGAAAGCATCAATGGTTTATGGTCAGGTGTCGGCCGATTTGATGAGGTGTCAGTTCATCCAAGAGAAATGACTGATGGACTATGAAGAAAAGAGAAGGGTGACATGTCATGCCACGTCAACCAAGTTGACACCTCAATATGATGTGTCATGCCATGTCAGCATCCATGTGTCATGCCACATCAATAATTTCCACGTCAACCAACAGAAGTGGTCAATTGTCGATGGTCGGATCGACTGAATTACAATAATTTTTACATCATTTAATAGGAATGACCAATGGTCAATGGACGATGGTCAAGTCGGCCGAATTAAGAGAGTGTTTCATCCACTAATGAAATTTTTTGACGATCGATGGTAGATGGTCAGGTTGGATGGTTCAAAGATGTGTTGCAATAGGTTGTCAAAGGAAAAGGGACAATGGTTGACGAGGTAGACTAAAAATGGTCTATTGTTGTGTGAATAATGATGTCATGATATTTGAGTATGACTAATGATGGATTGTGTATACAAGAAAAATATTTATAACATGGATGAAAATGTGGTCGGTGATGTTGCTTCTATATGTAAAATCCATCCATATGAATACAAAGGATGATGGTAAGATGTTGAACAAGGGTTGGTGAAAGGAGTCTACGAGCTTCAACAAAATATTAGTTGATCAGGTAGCATAAAGTAATGTAATACTAGCTATGTAGGTATGCATTTGGGTTGTTTATGATGCATAAATGATGAAGGAAATTGAGGTAAGAATTTCCTCAATTAATTTATTAGTATTTGAATTGATGAAAATGTAGGAAGCCTTGAGTATGCAAATACTATTTATTGCTTGAATGAAATTATGATAAATTTAATTGCATATTGTGTTATGTTGGTTATGAGATCATAACCAATTCAAGACATGAGGCATACTCATTTAGTAGCAATGAATTTCATTAGAGATGGCCATGTGTGAGACCGTGTTGAGGTTGGATATGGAAAGGATATAGCGTCCTCCAAGTTCATAGCGGTTTTCCTCAATATAACTGGTTTTCCCCAATATAACTGATGTTTGGACTGCAACCTCTTCGTCAACATTGAATAGAACTAAGGGATGATGTTCCTAGTGTTGTGTATGGGTTGAAGAGAAAGGTATCCAAATGATCACATGGGTTGTGGGGAAACGTTGGATAATGTATTGAGGCATGGGCCATACCTTCCAACTCACATGGTGAAATACACAACATTAACATATGGTATTCTAGAGTCAATGCAAGGATGCATTATGTGGATGTGGCCAAGATTATTGGCACATTGGTTTTGTTTATTCGTAAAGTTTCATAGCATTATGAAAAGTTGGGTGTGTTGATAATGCATGTATAGTGAATGATAGTTTCATTCTAGATAATATGATTAATGGTTGAATTCTGTTTTTTTTATATGAATAATCGACGGAAATACTTGAATTGCTGGTAAATTACAATTTTGAAATCATTTCATGAACTAATGAAAATGTGCATGAGTACTAACTATCTTGTTTGGTGGCAAGAAAGTTGAGGATATTGTAGGTAGAGTAGTATTGGATATGGAAATGATGTAATCCCATAAGGAAGACTAGTATCTATAGTTATAAGAGCCAACTATAAAGAGCAGATATCTCATGCCTAGGAAATTTTGTTTTCCTATATAAAACAAATTTGAGAAGTTAATAATTGAAAATTGTTATATTATGCTAACAATTTGTTTGGCTTAATTAAAGTGGGAAAGATTGCAGGAAAATGGTCTTGGATATGATAGTGGTGTAATACCATAAGGAATATTGATGCATGTTGTTGCAAGAACCAAACAATTGTGAGCAAAAAATGCATGTTTGGGAAATTATGTTTTCCTGTGTAAAACAAATTTGAAATTTTATAATTGAAAATTGTATGATGATGTCTCATATTGAATGTATGCATATGATGTAGATGGGATGATTTTCATATGTTATAGATTGATAGTGGAAATATAACAACGATTCAACATTCGTCCATGTAAGAACACCTTGACAAATGATGGATCACCTGAGGAATTGTATAATAGTGAAAGGGATGCTTGAGCCTAGAGGGTGAGTACAACAACAAGAAGAAAGTTGTCAATCTTGCAGAAGTACTAGGTTGTTATGCCTGAAGAGTGAAATCTTGTTTGGGAGTTGCACTGTCAAAGAACCAGGTTGTCAGGCCTGAAGAGTGAACTCTTGTGTGAGTTGCATTGTAGCAACAAGGTTGTTGTTGGTTATTTCCTGGTAGTTCTTCCTACAAGTGAATTCCTTGAGATCCCAGTAGTGAGATTCCTAGTTACATGTTCCAGAGAGACCCTGATAAACGAGTGGTGCAACCCGATGGAATAAGAACAATCAAGGGGGAACATTCCTTCGGTCAACCCTGATAAACAAATGGGACTCATGATCGACTATGAGTAGTGAAGGGGTACATTCCTTGGATTGGGTAGGTCAAGAGGAAGAGAGATGGTGGAAATCATGATAGTTGTAGGAGAATGCCAATGGCTTATGTATATATTTTGGGTCAAGTGCCTTTTTGTATATGTTTTGGGGCCAGATCACCTATGTGTTTATGATTTTTAGAGGTCGGAGCACCTATGTATTTGTAGTATTGGGGCTAGTGTGCCTATGTAATTTTTGTTTAGGCTAAAATTCTTGTGTGATTTTGGGCCAGAGAGCCTATATGATGTTTAATGGTTGGGGAACCAGAATTGTAAAATGAAATTACACTTGTAGGGTGTTGTGCACTGAGGACAGTGAAAACATAAGGGGGAGGGGAATGTAACATCCTCATTTTTAATCCCTACAAATTATAATGTAATTATATAAATGTGAATTAGGATGGTAAGCCGATGTGTTGGGGTGAAGAGCTTGTATTGATTTAATGTGGTCGGGGGCCAAATTGAATATTGTGCGCATTAAATAATTGATAAAAGTAATAGTCATTGGCTATGATAGGGGTCTATGATTCCATAAGAGAGAGGGGGTACAAGGGGGAGTTATTCATGGGTATTAATCCGACCCACATTCATGAATTGTTATTATCATTGTGTATAACCTTTTATTGTTGTTGAGTGTTCCCAAAGCCAATCATTGAATTCATGTAAGAGGGTGGATGTGATAAGTCACATCCCATAGTTATTGGGGAGCATGTGTTGAATTGAAATCATCTTTGGGAAGAGTGAGAGTCAAGAAAGCAAGGGAGAAGAGGGAAAATTTGTATGCAGAAAGGGGACATTTTTTTACATGCAGATTTTAGGGAAACAAAGGAAGAACTGAGTGTTGGGGAGAGTACAAACCATGTTGTTATTGAAGGAAACCATTGGTGGGTTGTTTGTTATTCTATAAATGAGGCTTGTGTACCTATAAAACATAATGTAAGTATGCAGTTCATTTCATGTTGAGGAAATGGATAAAGAGCTTTGTGTAAGATACTGTGAGCACTCCTGAAGCAGTTGATAGTTCTTGAAGTCCTTAGCTGAGAGATTCTTGGTCAACTGAGTGCAGTAGAAGCCCTGATAAATAAATGGTATATCTTGAGGGACTGTGAGTAGTGAAGGGTGTACATTCCTTGGGTATTGCAGGTTGTGAGGAAGAGAGAGTTGGTGGATTGGAACTGTTTTAGGGGTAGAACTTGGGTTCATGGTTGCTATGTGTGGAGACTGGATAGCCATAGGGCCGGATCTCCTTGTGGATTCATAGCCTCAACTCAAGGGTGGACCATTGTTGAGATTTGGAATAAAAAGGACTATGAATGGGAGGTTCACCCTTCATATGCATCCAGTTGAATTACATTTATAAACATATAAGTGTTTATGTTGTGTTATTATGTTTATTTCGTTGTGTAAATGATATATGAATGTTGTACTATGTTTTTATGGGTTCGCATGAATTCATGAATTCATGAATTTATAAATTCTATAGATTCTTGGATAAATCGTCATGTTGTTTTCTTTATTTTTTATGGGCCCATTGTCCCTTGGTTTTCTGTTATATGTATGGGGCATTTTTAATTCAATTTTAGCATGCTAAGTCATTTTCCGTAGTGACGAGACTCAACATGGGTGTTGCGTACGTTACATTGACCATGAGATAATGCCTCCACAATTTTAAAGCATGAATTATGGTTTCCAACTCTAATTCGTGTGTGGGATAATTCTTCTCATGCTCTTTCACATTCCTTGACTCATAACATACTACATGCTCATTTTGCATAAGGACTCAAACAAGCCCTTCCCTTCATGCATCTGTGCACATAAAAAGTTTCTCATTTGGGTCAACAATATTTAAAACCAGTGCACTTCTAAGTAATTCCTTCAAAAGATGGAAATATTCTTCAAACTCGGAGGTCCATTCAAATTTTATCCCTTTATTTTGTAAAGAAGTGATTGGGTGTGCAATATTTGAAAACCCTTTAATAAATATTCTATAATAACCTGCAAGTCTCATGAAATATTTGGTTTCCATTACATTCCTTGCTGTTGGCCATTCTCATATTTCTTTAATATTTTTTGGATCCACCATTATGACTTCCTCTGAAATGATATGGCCCAAATAATGGATCTACTTTTGGGCGAATGAAAATTTTCTCAACTTGGCATACAATTGATGATCTCTTAGCACATGTAGCACCATCCTCCTATGACTTAGAATAGATAAGTATGTCATCCAAGAAGAGACAAACGTATCTAAGTAATTTTTTAATATATTATTCATCATGCACATAAAGACAGGTGGTGCATTTGTTAGTCCAAATGGCACCAATACAATTTCATAGTTCCCATACCTAGTTCTAGAATTTGTCTTACTAATATCTTCATCTTTGATTCTCACATGATGGTATTTTGATCTTAGGTCTATCTTGGAAAATACCTTTGCTCATTTTAGTTGGTTGAAGAGATCATCAATTCTGGGAAGAGTGTACTTTTTCTTCACTGCAACTTTATTTAGTTTCCTAAAGTCAATGCACAACCTCAAGGGCCCATCCTTCTTCTTCACAAAGAGAACTGATGCTCCCCAAGGTGAGACACTTGGGCATATATAACCCTTATTCAAGATTTCTTCAAGATGCATTTGTAATTATTTCAACTTTGGTGTGGTCATTCTATAAGGAGTTTTGGATACTGGGGAATCTCCTGGTACTAAATCAATAGAGAAGTCTATATCTCTCTTGAGTGGAAAACCTAGAATATCCCAAAATACATCCTCAAATTTTGTAGCACTACAAAATCCTCAATATTTGGACTCTTATTATTGGTTGGCTCTTCCACATGAGCTGCAAATAAGTAACATCATTTTCTCAAACATCTCTTCATTTGTAAGGCTAAAATTTTCCTTATAGAAATGGGTCTTGGAATTACTTTCACCAAGCTTTGTTTTCCTTCTTCATCAAGACATTTAAATTTCTTATTATGATAATCTAAGATAACATGATGATTATCCATCCAATCCATTCCAATTAGGATATCATAAGAACCCAACAAAATTATATTTAGATCAACAATTTTGTTGACTCCACTCAAAT
>ML799282.1:0-20176 GCA_009831015.1 Picea engelmannii
GGACAATAATGGGCTTGGCTATTTT
Source organism: Picea engelmannii (assembly GCA_009831015.1). NCBI lineage: Eukaryota > Viridiplantae > Streptophyta > Pinopsida > Pinales > Pinaceae > Picea > Picea engelmannii. The sequence goes on from ML799282.1 coordinate 26, forward strand.
GGCAGAGTTTCTTTGCTATCCTTTTTCCCCCTTTGACTAGTACCCCTACCCCTCCTTTTATAGGTTAGGAAGAGCTAGGGTTTTAGTCGAACTCTCAGCCATGCATGGCGGAGAGTTTCAGTTAACTGACAAAAAGCCCCGAGTCTCGGCAGAAACTTCCCTGATTTTTTGCATTGTTAGGTACTCGCGGACTATTTTAGGCTAGCCCGCGGATACCCACGTGCAGTAAGAGGACAGCAAGCGGATGCCCGCGTCCAGTGAGAAGTTAGGGCGCGGGTTGCTTGTTTTGAGTGGTTTTTGAGGAGTTACTCAGCATGGCTTTGGCTAGGAAGAGGCATAAGTTGGCCTGATGCCAGGTAAACCTGTATGGTGCATTTTAGGGTTATAACAATGGGATCATACAATTAGCCGTTTCTTTTAATGTGTGGTTCTTTCTCTCAGCAACACCATTTTGTTGTGGTGTATATGGAATAGTGTGTTGCATTTCGATTCCCTGTGTAGTGCAGTAATTTGTAAAATTATTGTTCACATATTCGCTTCCATTATTTGTTCTTAACCTTTGAATTTGATGGCCAGATTGCTTTTCTACAAGGGCCTTGTAGGCCAAAAAATTGTCAAAAACTTTGCTCTTAAGTTTTAATAAGTAAACCCAAGTACGTCTGGAAAAGTCATCAATGAAAGTTAAGAAATACTTGCACCCAAGAAAGGAAGGAGAAGAAAGTGGACCACACAAATCACTGTGAACAAGACAAAAGGACCCGAGGCATGCCAAGAGGCACGTTTTTCAAAATTGTCCTGATGATGTTTGTCGAGAACACAACCGGCTCAAACACCATCTCTGCATGAAACAAGAGGAAGACCAGTCAGCATTTGTTGATTACATAGTTGATGCAATGAGCGATAGTTTAGATGACCAAATCGCTCATGCCAAAGTTTGCTCAAGTCATCGCTATGAGCAACAAAAACTAATGGAAAAGATGATGACCCAAAGTTGTCAAACTTGTACAACCTGTTAATATCATCAGCAATTTCAGTTGCAAGAACATGATTAGAATCTTTTAGATGCTTGATTACAACTTGGTGAGGTGAAAAATCTATGGTTTTACCTTCACCTAAATGAGTGATTTGATATACTGATAGAAGGTTACAAGAAAGACTTGGAACACATAAGACATCATTGAAATGGCCATTTTCTACTTGTACTGTTCCATATCCTTCAACACTAAGAGATCTATCATCACCAACAAATATTTTATTGGTGTTACATTCATTTAGAGTAGAAAATATGTCTCTATCCTTAGCCATATGCTAAGATGCTCTAGAATCAATAAGCCACTTATCAGAAGTAGAAGTATAAAGTGTATTGAAGGAGAAACCAGAAGCAGAAAGTGCATGTACATGAGAAGAAGAATAAGAAGTAGAATCAATATTGATGTTGTGCTTCTTCATCACTGCTTCTAAAGCTACCATCTTCTTGAAACATTTGGACTCATCATGACCATGTTTATCACAAAAGTTTCAATGTCTGTTAATATTTTTATTTTTATAGTTTTCTCCTTTGTCACCATTAGGAGCTAAAGTTGTCTGAGTGGGTTTGGGAACCTATATTTCTTGTTGTTGTAGTGAGGATGTTTCTTCTTGGGATACTTGGGTTTATCTTTCTGTTGGGCAACTAAGGCTTTGTTAGAGGTACTTGTAGTACTGATCACTCCAAGTTGTATAAGCTTATCTTCATCTCTAATAAAAGAAGCACAAAGGACTCAAGAGTGGGTTTTTCATAAGATTTCCCTAGAGCCTCTCTCATGGAATAAAATGTAGATACAAACATAGAATATGCACTACCTAGCTTAGAAAGAATAAGATAGATGCAATGCTCTTCCTCCATTTTTATCTTACATTCTTCACATAAGATTTTGAGTGTTTTAAACTTAGATAAATAGTCTTCAAGGCAAGAAAAATCACTTGGACTCAAGGTCAATATTTGATTTTCTAATTGCTGTGCTCGAATAATATTGAGTTTACCAAACACAGATTCAATATTATCCCAATATTTTTCGGGGTCATCAATTTCTTGAAGGTGGTACCTTAAATCAGGAGAGATGGACATTCGAATTAGTCCACGTGCTTTGTCATTCCTATTATCCCACTTGTCTTTCTTATCAGCATCAATGGGTGCTTTTTCCTTTCCCAAGGTAATTTGGTACAAGCCTTTACTTCTTAATAAATCTTCCATATGAGATTTCCATTGGAAGTAGTTGTTGTTGGTAAGCAAGCCATTACTTGTAGAATCCATATTAAATATCCAGATAACATGGACTTAAAAACTAAAACTGATTATTTGGATTGAAAGAGCTCAAAAAACTATGCGGTTTTAAAAAAAACGGCACTGAAAATGAACTTCTAATGTGAGAGTTATGCCCTTATAAAAAAGGCATAAATGGTAACCAACTAACCACGTGAAAGTGTAAGTTGCTTTATGAAGTGACCCACTTTTATAAAGAGAAGTGGGGATCACTTTTACATTGAAGTTATTTTATAACAGAAAATCTGCATGCAAAATAAATAAATCTAAAATAAAATAAAGCTACTTATAGTGATTCACTTTTATACTTGAACTGAAATACACTTTACAATTTTAGCATGAACCTTTTCAAAAAGGTAACAAAAGAGAGACTTGAACTCAAGATCTCTTACTTAATAAGGCAAGTTTTAACCAAATGGTCTAACAAAACATATTGTAATGTTCAGAAGGAGGATTGTTGTTGTTTTTGTTGTTGTTGTTTTTGTTGTTGTTGTTGTTGTTGAAGACGGCCTTGGAGAGCATCCTAAAAAAAAACTATTTTCACACAAGAAAAATATTTCGCTTCTCGATGACAACAAGGGTTAGATCTCGGTTAGCTTACCCAGAAGATACACATTTTCCTATCTATTTTTTATTTTCCAAGATCGCACAAGGTACAGGGCAAAGAGCATACACAGATCTAAAAGAGTAGAAACCTAGAAATAAAAAAATACAAACCGAAATAAAATCAAAATAAAACTTTGCAGAAATTTAAAAAATGTGTATTCAGGCTTTATACCTTCGGATTTGATTGTAATGGTCATATCTTGGGCAAACAAAAACCTTTTAGAGTGAAACAAAAAGTGTTCCTGACTGAAACGAGTGCTCCAGATGCAATGGAATAATCCTCTTAGCCTAGAAATGTATGGAAATGACATAAAATGGAGATGAGGAAACTCAACTTCACGATCTAGATCTACAACAGGAGTGGGTCTTCAAACAGGCTCTAATACCATGTTCGACAACACAGGTATTCCAACAGAGGATGAATACCTTCAGTAACCACTCACATAACCATATCAAATATCAACACACTGATGTTTTCACGTGGTAAAACCCCTACGAGGAAACATCCACGACCCCAGCCAATGTGGCCACTTGGAGCAGTTTATTAATGCAAAGAAAAAGATTATAGAGAGAGTTTACAAGAGAGTTTCTCACAATCGATCATCGGAAAATGACCCTCCATACTCTTTAAATAGAGATCATGGACCAATTGGGTGTTAAGCCACGAATCAATGGTCATTAAGATCGAGGAGAGTATGAACCATTGGATCACTCTATGTCAGGAACATATCGTGACTGTCGGATTTTCGAACTACAAATGCATACTAATGCATAATAAAGAAACACACTAAAAAACACACTTTTACCTAATGATATATTAGACCAAGTAGATCTTAACTAACTCCTAAGTGTCTAAATATCCTAACAATGAGAGAAGGAGGAAAGTCATCTTGCACTCATTGCAAGAAAAATGGTCATGATGATGAACACTGTTGGAAACTACATCCAGAGAAGAGATTGAAACAGTTCAATGAAAAGGGGAAGGCAAAAATCGTTGCTATAGTGCAACAAGATCTTGTTTCTGATTCAGGAGATGAAGGAAATATCACAACGGTTGGAGTACAAGGTAAATGTTCCCTTCATGCTAGTTCAAATTCCAATAATGAATCTCATGATGATGAATGAAAGAGGAATGAATTGTTTCACATAAGAGTTGTATCTAAACACACTAATATAGATACATTATTTGATCTGGGTTCCCAAGTAAATTTGATATCTGAAGCACTTGTCAAAAAGATGGGTCTTGAAATGAAACCACATTCAAAGCCTTATCCTCTTGGTTGGGTATGTGATAAAGAAAAACTTTATGTCACCAAACAATGTAGGTTCAGATTTGCTATTGCTTCAAAGTTGATTAATGAAGTGGATTTGTATGTTGTCTCACTTGATATATGTGGCATAGTGTTGGGGAGTCCTTATATGTATGATAGAAAAGCAGTCTTCTTTCGTCATGAGAACAAATACCAGCTTACTAAGGAGGGAGTGGAATATATTGTTAGAGTTCACAGCATGAGGGTAAATACAACACTTGTTAGTGCAGAACAAATGAGGATACTCATAAACACTAATAAGAGATATGTACTCATGGTCGTAAGAGATAAATATGTCAAAACATCCGACACTTTCCAAGGATTTCATCCTTCTCATAAGAAAGAATTAATTGATATTGTTTCAGTATGATGATATTTTATAGGAACCAAATGGATTACCTCCTAAGAGGGAAATCCAACATGAGATACATCTTCAACATGATTCTCCTCTTCCTAATGTGGACATGTACAGGATGTCAGTTGTGGAGATGAAATAGATCAAGAAGCAGGTACAAGACTTATTGGATCAAGGGGTCATCAGGACCATCTCATCTCCTTGTGGTTCTCTGATCGTGATGGTGCCAAAGAAAGATGGCACATGGAAAATTTGTGTCGATTACCAGGCCTTAAATAAAATCATGGTGAAAAATCGATACCCTCTTCCTCGTATAGATGATTTACTTTATCAATTAAAGAATGTTGTTTATTTCACTAAATTGGATTTGGGCAATGGATTCCATCAGATCAGGGTTGCAGAACAAGATGCATGGAAGACTGCCTTTAAAACCAAACATGGATTTTTTGACTGGTTAGTTATGTTGTTTGGGCTCTATAATTCTTTGACAACTTTCATGCATGTGATGAATGATGTATTCAGGCCTTTCCTAAATGATTTTGTGATGGTATATTTAGACGACATTCTTATTTTTAGTGGGACTTGGGAAGAACATGTGAGGCATGTAAAGCAAGTATTAGATACTTTGAAAAGGGAAAAGTTGTATGTAAAATTGTCTAAATGTGAATTTGGCAAGACTAAACTTTTGTACTTAGGTCATATTGTAGGGGGGAGACAATTAAAAATTGATCCTTCCAAGATTGATGTAATTGTAAATTGTCCTGAGCCAAAAAGTGTAATCGAGACACAGAGCTTCTTAGGTGCAGTCTAGTATTGGAGGAGATTCATTTCAAACTTCTCCTTTATAGCAGCTCCTTTGCATTCCTTAACCAGTGTGAAGAACACTTTTTAGTGGGAAGGAAAGAAACAAAAATATTTCGACACTTTGAAGGAAAATATCAATACTGCACCAGTATTAGAACTGTTGAATCTTCAACAACCCTTTGAGATCGAGACAGATGCTAGTGGATACGCCATGGGTGCAATATTGATGCAATATTGTAAGCCTATTTTTTACCACTCTGAAACTTGTAACCAAGTTGTTGTTAACTATCCTACATATGATAAATAATTGTATGCATTAGTTCAAAGCGTAAAGAAATGGAAGAACTACTTGTTAGGGAAGGAAAAAATCATACATATAGATCACCAACCCTTACAGTATATCCAAGCACAAACCAAACTACAACAATCTTGACACTGTAGATGGATGGGTTTTCTACAACAATTTCATTTGGTAATCAAGTACAAAAAGGGTACAAGTAACAAGGTAGCCAATATGCTTTCTAGACCTCCTATTGTTGCTTCTATTATTTTGAAGAATACTTCTTTATCTCATGATAGCTATGTGGAACAATATGCCATTGATGAATATTTTAAAGAAGTATATGAGAAGCTAACCCATGGTGCACAGGTAGAGAACTATTCTCTACAGGGAAAACTACTGTACCATCTTGGAAAGCTATGTATTCCTACAAGTGAACGAATCCATGTAATACGAGAAGCTCACACTTCTCTTGTGTCTAGGAATTTTTGGGTAGGAAAAACTATGGCTCATTTGCAAAGGTTTTGTTACTGGCCTCAAATGAAAGCAATTGTAACTAAATATGTAAAGGGGTGTGTGATGTGTTCTACTTGTAAGCCCACTAATAGAAAACTAGGGCTATACTCACCACTACATGTTCCATCCCATATATGGGAAAGTATCTCCATGGATTTTGTAGGGGGTTTACCAATGTCAAAAGGGGGTCATGACTATTTGCATGTTGTAGTTAATAGGTTCAACAATATGTGTATCTTGATGCCATGTAAAAATCATATCACTGATGATCATATTGCTAATCTCTTCTTTCAGTATGTTTGGGTTCACTTTGGGTTACCCACATCCATTATCTCGGATTGAGATACTCGATTCCTTGGGGATTTTTTGACAAGCTTGTGGAGAATGATGGACACCAAATTGAAGAGGAGCATTGCTTTCCATCCACAGACCGACGGACAGCCAGAGGTTGTAAACCAAACAATCGTACTTTTTCTTCGAGGCTACCGCAACAAGCATCCCAATTTATGGGATGAACAGATACCCTATGTACAACATGCTTATAACCAAGCCTTACATTCCTCCACTCAGTGTTCACCTTTTGAGGCATGTTTTGGGTACCTACCTAAAGTTCCTTTGGACTTGATGTATGGGAGAGATGTCGATTCAAATGAAGAAATAAAAGAGGACAGAGCCCACAGGTTCATCTAGAGGATACATCAAGTGCACCAGGAAGTCAGGGAACAATTGGAGAAAATTCAAGCATAGTATAAATCTCGGCATGACAAGCACAGGGTTGATCATCAGTTCCAAGTTGGAGATCGGGTATGGCTTCACATCAACAAGGAGAGATTGAAGGGTGAAGGAAATAAAATCAAGCCCATTCATTATGGACCCTTCACTATTTTAGAGAAAAGTGGTACCAATTCTTTTCGTCTGGATCTTCCACCTTATATGCATATTTACTCAGTTGCAAATGTAGAGAACTTGAAACTTTTTTAGCCTCCCATGATCATATATCAGGATGAGGAAGTTTCAATACCTTCAGTTGATGGGTTTTGTCCTGAGTACTTGGATGAGTTAAAGGAAGATATCATCATGCACAGAATGAAGAGGACTTCACGCAAGGGTGATGTTGATTATCTTTGAATAGGCATAAAGGGAACGCTTCCAAGCAAGGAAAAGTGGATTGAGAAGAACAAGGTGACAAAATTTCCCTCACTTATTTGTTGATTGATGAAATCTTTTGGTGGTCCAAAAATCTCTCAATGGGAAGGTGTGATCCAAAAGGATCCATAGAATACAAATAACAACTCAAAACTCGCAGAAGAAACTCAGGAAGCTCAAAATGGCCTCGACAGACAAAGAAAGGGAAAAAAATCAAAGTTCTCAAAACTCAATGAAAATGATATCATCACGAAGAGTGTGTTGCAATATTTCCAACGACACAAACGGATCGTCAAACAAAGTTACAAATCGAAAGATATTCACGGTCAAATTTTGGTCAACCTAGCCAAATCAGCAGGGGGATGAGTCAGCATCCATACTACGGACACCAGTATTAGTACGAATGATGTCATCATTGTACAACATACATGGCATGTGCAGAAGGTGACACGTGTCATGTTGATGTTAGCATGGTGATGTGGCAGCACCAGAGGCTGCCACGTGTCACTCATATTTGGCATTTATGGCTCATTTCATGGACCAGTAAAATTATGCCACATGGAAGTCCGTACAGCCACATGGTAGTCCGTACAGTGATGTGGTGGCTAGCATGGCAGGCTTATTTGGAAGCTAAGTTGGAAGATAGTGGTTGATGTGGCCCAATGGTTGGCTGCCATGTGGCCTAGTCATGGGATACCACGTGGCCCATTCATGGGCTGCCACATGGTAGTGGGAAAATGCCCAATGATAACCCATGATCGAAATTTAAAAAACAATTAAGATTTGGCTGGTCCACCAAATATGGCAGGACCCCACCAAATCTGGTAGCCAACTGAATTCTATAAGCATTACCAAAGTTAGCGGAATGATATATTTGAAATATATATATATAAGTTGCAACAGATAGCCCAAAAAGGGAGGCCTGCGGGCTCGACACCGTGACCTCCCCCTACGTTAATGCCTTCACACAAGATCCACTAACAACTATGGAAATGGATTCCATTGTTTACAAATCTCTCAAAAAATACTTAAAACTTGCATCCGCCCAGTGCTGGAGGAGGGCGCGCTTGGGTACGGACGAGAACACATTTCGAGACAGATTCCTCAACATTTATTGCAGGTTTCGGGGCACAGAAAGTGAGACAAAGTTTCTCTTGGGCCTAGGAGTGCCAGAGTCAGATCAAGGCATGGAGACAGTCATTTTTGGGTAATTTAACGCCATGAATTCAATGGTGTTGTTTGTTTTATGATCTGAGAAAAACTTTTGCAGCTTGATTTAAGAATGAGGTATACTTATGTATTTTGCCAATTTCTTTTGCTAAGTTAATAAGAAGGCATACCCATTTGAGAGAAGGACTCAGAGACGTAGTTCACCAGGGACAAACTCCGCTATCAAGTTTTTGTGTTCAGATTTGATGCTTATGTCTCTTCATTATTGATTTTTTCCTTCTTTAATGGTGCACTTTAATTTATGCTCATTTAATGCAATTCTTTATAATTCACTCGATGAAAAGATCCTGGATCACTTGGAAAGAAGTGGAACAACCCGAGGCACTACATTGTAGAGAACGGGGTTCATTTCTTTGGGTTTTGTAGGCTCGGGTGTGGTAGGTTATATTTCACATGCCTCTATAAACCAATTAGACAATCAGATGGGTCACATGTCCATTAAGTCACATCCGTCAGCTTCTGGTACTAGTGCTCAAATTTTTTCATTCCCTACTCATACCTCCAAGGTGAATTCAATGTAGTCCATGCAACCAAAGAACCCTCAACAACTTGGAGGAAAGAAGAAAATGAAAAAAGAGTAAAATTCCAATACTAAGAAAGGGATTGTCTCCACCCAACACATCTAGGAGGGAGGCACTAAAGAGAAGAAGAAGAGTCTATTCCCCTGCACAATTTTTTGGGAGGACCACCCTACTCACTAGTGTTTTCAAAAGGATGAGGTCCATAGATTCTTGGCACAACAACAATCCCCCTAGTAGCCTACTATCTTAGCCCATCCTTTACTCCCTCAACCTCAAAACATGGTTTCCACAAATCCTACCCCTCCGCAAGGGGGTATGGCAGGTACGCCTCATCATGAGGGGTCTTCCTCGAATGTTACCATTTTGTGTGTGACCAAATGGTTAATTTGTATACTAGGGCCAAAAACTATGACATTTTTGAGCCTTCTCATGTTGCCCCAGAACCAATATCTTCTTCCCAGCCTGGTGGCCCTCTTCAAATAGAGAAGTCATATTTTGACGCATTGATTCTCCCCTTGAAGGTAATTCTTCGACACACGACACATAATCCCAATACACGCATCACCCAAAACCACAGTATTATGGAAGGCTTGGCCCAGGCACCATGTGCCATGTCTTGGCTTGAAGTCCTCCAAAGATTCTCCACATAGTGGAAATCCTTGTTGTTATCCATAGGTCGAGTTGATCCCTCAAATTCAAGTTTGATGACATTTGATTCTTCTCATGTTACTCATAGGCTCTCCCATGAGGTTTCTTTCTAGATCATATTGCGATCGTTGGGGAAAAACATATACTGGGAAGTGGTGAATGAAGGAGCCTTGACTTGCATCAAGTCTATTTATTTTTGAAAGGCCCTTGGCTCTCCTAATCTCAACACATCTACCACACTATTGAAAGCATTAAACAAGCACATGTTCCAAACTCATGGAATAATCATCGCCTTACCCATCAAGTTAGGTTTTAAGACTGTCTATGTTGATGTGGAGGTCATCGACACACTTCTTGAGTACAATCTGTTACTCATGCGTACTTATTTCTAAACGATGAATACAATTTTCTCATTGGTATTTAGGGTCCTACACTTCCCTCATCAAGGGAAAATAGTGACGATAATAAACCTGCATTCAATAACCGAAAACTTGGATCCAATACGAGTTCTAATGTACCCTTTGTTGGTGATACCACACAGTCATATGCCAACATCGGTGCAGGGATGTTCAAAGATTCTTCATTGATGGGAATTTTTCCCCTTCCTCGACCATCTCCAACTGTAAACATCGCTCCTATAAACATGATTTCATTGTTTACTAGTGGATATCTCGGGCATTTTGATCCTTTGGTGGTACCCCTTCTAGAGGACGTTGAATCATATGGAGCATCCATTCCTCTCACGATGGTCGATATTTTTTATCCAAAAATCCCATCAACATCCGTTGATACTATTCAACACCTTCATCCTCGTATGGAGTGTGATAAACCTACTCCAACTACACAGGTTGTTGACTCTCTGCATTGACATGATTTCCTAGACACTGAGTTTCCTTCAGAAGAGGCCATCCTGGAAGTCATGGCTTCCATAGAAAATACAAAGGATGAGGTGATGCATTGATCATATTTTCCTGATTCAGAACCCATGAGAGTTAGCATGATGAGTCTTGACCTGAGACTGGGGGCATTTGTTTGGGCATCTAGTACACCTCCTAGTCTTGACCCATTTCCACCTTGATTATCTTTTTTGGAACTTGCCACTGAATTATATGCTTCCCCTTCCATCAAAGATTCATATTTTGTAACTTATTCATGTCTTGATGGGTCTCATCAAGGAACTTCCACTAACAAAACCACTCACAATGAGTATCTTTGATTTCACAAATTAATTTCTATCTAGCATGGCCCCAACATCGTGTTCCATATGCTGCTGACATCAACTCATGAGTTCATTAGATATGAAAAAGATCCTTGGCCTGAGCCTAGAAATGGGATCTACTTTGCATAAAGAATCAAGATGTTTAGTTCCTTTTACATAGGTGTGTGGTGTGAGTGATTTTTATTTTCATATACAATATCCAAAAAATCCAAAAATATTTTTCTTTTTTGAGATTTCACTATGTGTTTTGACCGTCGGAATCTAGTTTACATGTGTTGACAGGATTACAAGGAATTTTTTAAGAAGATGGAAACTTCAACTGAACTTGAGGTATGTGTTCCCAAATTTACATATAAGGATATGTTTTTCCCTGCATTTCCCTCCTTGCATTATTAACTATCTATACTTCCAACACTATGCCTTAGATTCAAACTCGGTTGATTGCAACACTAACCACTCCTTTTGCATGTCATAACTGGTATGGTGGTGCCTACCCTTCATGGGCACCATAGTTAGCACTCATATTTCCATCTAATTCCCATGATGTTATTTCCCATTGGCCTGGGAGCCATCCCTTAGCCCCATCTTGACTTGAAGATTGAGCCTCGTTTTTCTCTCTTCATCTATATTATGGTCACATCATGTGGGGGTTCCAAAAAATGTTTTTATTGTTGCTTAATGGTCTCTTGTGCATTTTCTTCTTATGTCATGCCTCCCTCCATTACGTTTTTTTTTCCTATATCCCACTTACCACTATTGCAATAGCCTCGACCATACACCTCTTTCATTATTCAGCCTTCGTTTTTCATCCATCTACCCAGGGAGAGAACAACTTCTAAGGGTGGATATCACTTTCCTATACCATTTGCATTCATTTTGATTAGGTCGGTTCCATGCACTTGGAACATAGGAGAATGTTGTTAAGCCACTCATTCTCTCCCGACAAGTACACTTTTAGCTCTTTCTCAGACTCATTAAAGGAAACGAAAAACACACATCACGAGTATCCTTTTAAATCTTTTTTGGGATCATTGAAAACGAACGAAAAAGACACAATTGAGCATACTTGCATCACTCTTCCATGCTCCTTAAACCATAAAGGAAACCAAGCATACTTTTATTCCTCTTTCGCGCTCGTTAAACCATGAAGGAGGTAAAAAATAAAAAAAATAAAGAGGGGGGGGGTTCACCATTGGTCTATTATCAAAATGGAAGTGTTAGTCAAGTCTCCCTTGAACATGGCACTTGTTTGAGTCCTCATCATGCAATTGGGTTTTAGCTTTCCTAGGAGCCATCCTAGTAACATGATTCAGAGATACTCCTTTGACTAGTTACTCTTCTAGTCATTATGGAGAGTGCTTCGATGCCTCCTGCGTTGTTCCACTATATCCATCCATCTCTTGTGTCTTATTTCCAAGTCACCATTGTGTTATGTTATATGTTCAAGGAAATTTTAAGCCTGCTTCAACCATCTGTTGTTTTTTAAATTTTTGAGTCAACCATCCTTATGTCAACTATACTTTGTGATACTCTCTCTTCACATCATTTCTTGGTGTATGTTTCATGTTGATTGATTGGGGGTACATAAAGGCCCTCCTCCGATGGATCTCTTCCTATCGACTTCATCAAATTGTCTAGGAGAGGGTTGTAGAAACCAGCTAGTACCATGGAGCTTGCAGTGCTCAGTGGAAGGCATCCTCATGATCGACAATGGGTTTATATCATTGACCCCTAATTGATTGATTCTATGAGTGTTCAACACCAACTCATCTATTCACACTCGCTAGATTGTACAAGGTACCTTGGGTTCCAATTTCATCATCGATGATTCCCCTCCTATATTTTAATGATATACATCAATGACCGGTAATAAGAGGTTTCTACCATGCTTGACATCAAATCATCTATTTGCATGATATAGATTCATAAAATCAAGTTTTAGGACGAAGACCTTGGGTTTGGGGACACATCATTCCTTTACAACATCCCTTTCCAAGTTGTGAAGGAGTATATCACTTGTACATGAGTACATTGAAGACCTCGGGGGTACTATCCTCAATGATCATTGTCTTCATGATATCTATATAATGTGTGATAGATACACATTGTATTTATTGGTGGCTATGATTGAGTTCATGACATATATACACATTGTATTGTCTCATGGCTATGGTCCTATTGATGACATGGTTCCACTGTGTATTCTTTCGTGGACATAGTCTAGCATTTCATTTCATGGATCTGCAGTGTATTTTTTGGTGGCAATCCTCTTCAAAGTCTGAGTATGGCTACTTAGGGGATGCTCTATTTATATGTCTACTTAGGGGATTCTCTATTTATACTCTCATACTTGGTGTTTGATTGCAAGACTTATTTGGCTTTCAAAACTCCTTTTCTCTCTCCTCACACTGCCTCACATGGACATTATTTTATTGTAATGTATTTCATCCATCCATTCATTTCCTAACCTCACACATTAGGGGTCATTTTTTATGACCTTAATTTCCACCCTATAGGCCAGAAGGGAAACCATAAGAGGATAAAAGCCAAAATGTACATTTTTCCTAAGATTTAAGCCCTTTTTGGAGGTCATTGTTGTGTTGAGCCCTATTTTTTTTAAGAGAACCTAATTTTGTGGAAAGGTGAAATTTTTGCAGGAAAGCACAATATCATAGTGGAAGGTTAAAAGTGATGGATACCAACTAGGATAAGTGGAAAATTTAATTGCAAGAGTGCCAACAGTGAAAATAGATCATGCACTAGTTGGACAAGTGAGTGGAAAGAGCCAAAATCTTCGAGCGCATGCAAAGAGAAAATGGGAAAAGAAGCACTCATCGAAATCAAGAAAAGACAATAGAGAAATCAAGTATTAAAGAAGCGCCTAAGGGAAAAATTGAAATATGGGAATATGTAATGGGAAAGGGTTGGGTTTTTTTGGTTGTTGGTCATATTGTGCACTATTATATTGTTGTTGCTAGTATTGTTGTTGTTCTTCCTATGTTATCAAGCTATCACCATTTTTGTTATTGGGTCTAGTGTGATAAGATATTGTTATGGATTTTTTGGGAATAACTATGCTTGCACAGTAGCAATAGAGTCTACAGTAGGTATTGGAACATGGACTGTGATGTATAAGCTATTCTAAGAAGGATGTACTCATGGGATTATGACTTCTGAGATACTAATAATATAAGAGATCGTTTGGGCCCTAAAATTTTGGTTATGATGTGTATGACTCTATAGTTTTTTCATTGCGCAATTACTTATGGACTGTGTATTCGGTATTTATCCATTATCTTTGATGTATGGACTTGTATGTATGCTACACAACCTAGTTAATCTAATGGTTATGTTGGTTTAGTCAATTGGCAATACAATTCTTTATATGTTAAAGTAGGACTCTGCATTGTGTTGTGATATATCTGATGATTCATCCTCTTTGATTCACTTCACCTCACACAACTCTTGGCTACACTTCGGGTAAGACCTCCTTCCCTCACAGATGGTCGAATATGCCAATGTTGCTAGACTATAGTGGTATCTTTGTTGGTAACCTACGAGAACCTCAATCTCCAATTTTGCACCAATAAATGGTTTTGTTTCTGGGACATGTATTTAAAGTGAGTTTTTAGAAGATGCAACATCACATTTTTAATTCTGACATTGAGCATCGATGGGAAAGAAGATGTAACGAGTTTATACATCAAGAAGTTGAAATATGACACAAAAGTGTGAGGGTTGTGAAGAGCATTGTCTTTTACTCAAAACTTGCGAGTGACCAATACAAGATATTATATATTTGATTCCCATAAGAGGTATTTCAGTGGCTCAACCAACTACAAGAAGTATCGAAATTTAAAGATCTATTCAAGATAATATTTAATTGGACTATTGATCACTTAGCAGCTCTTCATCGGTTGGATCATTAGATTTCTTGTGCTTTGGATTTATGGGTACAGACTACTCTGGAAGGATATATTATTGAATTTTCTGTAGAGAAACACCAATCTTTTTCAAAAGCGGAATTTGTATTCAAAGAAGGAGCTCATGGAAGATTGTTGAAAGAAATCCCTTTATGGATCAAGATTCTGATAGCAGAAGAAGGGATGTTGCTTATTCCTTCAATTTATATGGAAATGTAAACCCTTGAGCTTGGGGGGGGGAATTGGTTCAAAGTAGGGTCATGAGACAATAGAGAAGGAGTGTGAAGAGATGGGGGGTCGATGAGAGAATAATGCAAGAGATGAACATGCATTGAAGAGGGTTGCAACTACTGGAAAGAGGTGGTAGAACCAAATGCGAAATATGATGAAGATACTTGATCAATCATGGAAGGATACTGATCATTATAGTAGTAAGAGGAAAGAATTAGAGAAATTGTGAGAGTTTTAGAGACGTGGAAGGTTGGCTAGTCAATGGTTGAAGGAGAAATTCGGTGAGAGTGGTGAAGAATCTACAGGAGGTAGACAACAGAAAGGAATATTTGGAGAGACAAATAAAGAAGTAAATATTGATGCCACAACTAATGAATATTTATCAGTCGAGACCTCAAAAGGAGTTGTGGAAGAGACAAAACCCACTATGTCGAAGAAAGTTAAACTGTAGCACGAGGTAGACAAAATCTTGTAAGAACACGTGAACCCCCATATTAAAGAACTCCACTCTGTAGGTGAAGGGCACATCTATTAGTCACTTACTCCCCAGTTCTATCAACATCCTTGGTAATATCTACAATCAATATTTATGTAGGTTCTATTGTTTCTATCCCTTTGAGTCCAGTAATTTCAAGTAGTAGTGGTAGTAGCAAAGTTGTGGTGAGTAGTTAAGTTATATCACAACCAAGACCTTTGAGGTTCATTCTCGTAGGATCACCAAGATACCCAATGGAAACTCAACATGCAGGATCCCTCACCTAATACCCTTATTTTTTGGGAAAAGTGGATGAGAATGTTGAATATCATTGGTTCCTTTGTGAGGCCATCTGGTGGTCTCGCGGAACATTAGATGCAAACAAATTGGTTGAATTTCATACCACCTTAAGGGGTCAAGATTTAAAGTGGTATATGAAATCTATTGAGCCAAGGAATCCTTTCTCTCTAAATGAGGTGAAGGAAAATTTTCTAACAAAGTTTCGACTACCTCAGTCAAAGAAACAGGCTCTTTCTGAGTTACAAGAAATAAAACAAATAGACATTGAATCTATGTGGGAGTAAAACCAACAATTCAAAGATGTTATTGAGAAGTTGGCCAATCCAATCCATGAGAATCATCAACAAGAATGGTTCATTCAGGGATTGTTACCATTGAATCGAATCTCATTAACCCAGTAGAGGATAGCTACGTTGGGGGAAGCCTTATAACAAGCAATGGAAATTGAAGCGATGGTTGGATATCCCAGAAGCTTGCAGATTATGAGACTGACTGAAGACACTAATATTGTACATCTACAATGATATATTTTTTTGTTAACTGAATAGATTCAAGAATTGACCCTCCCTAGAGTAGGTCAACCATAGGTGTGGTGTATTGACTGCTACACCGAGGGTCATACAACTATGGAATATCCCAGACTAAGGGGTCATGAAATTTGCCACTATAGCACCATTTCATGGCTTTGTGCAGTACTATGCATTCCCAAATCATCAAGGAGGCCAAAATAACGAATAATGTGAAATTTGCAGAAGTCATGGCCACTCCCCTAGGCGCTATCTAATCCTAGAAAATTATTCCCCTATTCTGAATCCAATATATTGTGAATTATGTGGGTCACCTACTCATTCTACCAAGAAGTGTCGTTCTCTGGATGCTCTTGCAAACAGATTAAATCAATTTTCATTTCAGATTGATGAAGCTGCTCAAGGGTTTGGAGGAGGTCACAGAGGTGGGGGAGGATTTCGAGGTGGATGAACAGGAAAAAGAGGAATAGTTCATTGTTACAATTGCAATGAAAAAGGACACCTCACGAGAGACTGTCCTCTTCCGAGAAGACCTTGGTGCACACATTGTAGAAACAACACTCATTCCACCAAGGATTTCCCTGAATTGATCACGAAATGGGAAGGTTGTGTGAGGAAACGAGTGACCAATTTAATAAATTTTGAGCCATGACCTATCACTACAGAAAAGGAGCCCAATATTAACATTATTACTCGAGGAGGAACAAGGAATGGTGATGATATTGACAATCCTAATCAAAGTAAGATTCAAAAAGTGGTATTAGTGGATGTTAAGTATGATCCCATAAGGCAGAAGGAGTTCTTCCAGAACGCAGTAGAAATGTTTCAACAGATGTCTAAACCTTCCATATCGATGGTTTCAGAACCAAGCATTGAGCTTCAACCAAGAGTCACAGAAAATATGTTTGCAGGGAATGACCTTCCAGTGAAATAAAAAAATACTATTGATTTATGGTTCCAAGTCTTTTTTGATACTTTGGATGATGAACAACTCACTCAGAAGTTGTAGAACACGCTCAAGGGGACATTAGAGACTGAAGGGAGCCTAGAGGAGATGATTTCTACTAAATATTTCAGAGAGAAATACAAGTAGGATACAAAGAAGGAAGTGAAGATATGGAAGAGAATTTATACTAAACGCCCACATCGAAGACTATGAGATTAGTGATGTTATGTTAGATTTGGGATTGGACGTCAACATATTACCAAAGAAGACTTGGGAGGAAATGGGCAAGCCCAAGCCTATTCACCTATTAAGTTGTGGATGGCCAATAATTAATGTATATATCATGTTGGGTAGCTACAAAACATTGAAGTGGATTTAGCTAGCATTAAAACAATGGTAGATTTCTAGGTTATAGAAATAATGGGGGGAAAAGACCCATACCCAACTCTGTTGGGTATTGATTGGGCCTATGAGAATTACACAATTATATATCTCAAGAAGGAACTCATGACCTTTGAAGTGGATGGTATGAAATTAACCCAACATCTAGACCCATACCAAGGTCCTTGATACATTGCTGAGGAAAATATGGAACATGATGTCTTAGATCAACTCTTCACTCTGACTAGTGGAAAGTGAGCAAACTAAATTAACCCTATTGTGGATGGATTAGGCCATTCAATATGCAAATGAAGATTCTGAAGCAACTTTTGAGAATTGGAAACAAGGAAGGTATGAGAAATTTTCAAGACGTTACGCAACTATACAAATATTAAAGAACACCTTCTTTATGATGGCACTTTAGATTTACACAGTGTTCTAGTTGATTTGGAAGAAAAAGTTGAAGCATAGAGAATATCAATACTTGATATTGCATTAAAATATCTCCAGCTATGAGGTGGGCCATGCATAAGGAAGCTTTGATTTCTTGGGATGAGATCAAACTCGCTATCCAATACTGATTTATCCTTCCATTGCAGTTCAACCACTCATGTAAGGACAAGTTGAAGCATCAAATATTATCTCTAAAATCATATGATGGGTTGTTTGATCCATAGGAGCACATTGCACATTGTATTAAGGTATGTGAAGCTACACAAGTGCTTGGTACATGTATGAAGATACTAGAAGACAAACCGCTTGTTGGGAAGTACTTCAACGTTCTGCCATGAATTCTCATTTTTGGGTAAGTCTCTTGAACTCACCATAGTGCTGCAACAAATTAAGAAATTTCTTGACAAATTTAAGCCCACACATCCACCTATAGTATGTTTTGAGCATGAACCCCTAATTCATCATAGCCTTTATCCATCCCGTGCACAAATACTCATGACCTGTAGTAAGGTTAATACAAACCTAGAAGCTCTCGATGGCCTAGAGGACCTTAAGCATTTGACACTTAAAGAATCTAAAGGCACTAAAGATATTAAAAACATTAATTTGAATGATGTTAATATTTCCTATTCCAAAGCCCTAAAGTTGCGAAAAATAAACATAAGGAGTGAGGAGCACCCTAAGATCACATCCATAGGGGATTATTGGGATGAACATACTAAATACAAGCTTTGTTATAAGGAGTGAGGAGCACCCTAAGATCACATCCATAGGAGATTATTGGGATGAACATACTGAAATACAAGCTCTATTGCAGGAATACTAGGACCTATTCCCTACAGGCTTTTGAGAACTAAAAGTATTAAGTGAGACTTAGGGGATGTTGAGGGAGCCTCTTAGGCCCTAATAGTAATTGCATATATTCTTGCTTTATTACATATTATCATATAGTCTAATGTCTAATAACACAAACACAAGTAACCCAATAAGAAGAGAGATTTTAGTCTTCTTGTTGGGTTATGCCTATGTGTTCTTGATATATTTCACAATGTAGTCTCTCTTATGTGTTTGCCTCATTTTCCTAGACTACAACATTTGGTTCAGTTGCCGCATGACTTGAACTTGGGACTGCCTATGCTCGTGGAAAGCTTGCACTGAAGATGATGTTGGTGGATGCTTGTTGGTTGTTGCTTGCGAATAACAGTGGATATTTGTTGATTTCTGCTCACACAAAATTGATGTTGCGTGATATTTTGATCGTGTATGCTGCTCGGCCTTTGAATATTGTTCGCGAATGATGGAGAAGAAGTCTGCCCATGAAAAAAAAAAATAAGAAGAAAGTAATGATGTGCAAATAAAATGATGATGATAAAAGAGAGACATGGTCATATGGGTATTTCTAGAAGACCCAATCATGCTATTACAAAATTGACGATCCATATACGAGAATAGTCGCTGATATTCTGCTAAATTACTTTACTTGTTGATATAATTACCAAGGAAACTCTTGCTCAAATGCCATGACTGATTGTGATGAAAGTACTCTTGGTGATGCTCTGTGAAATATTTTACTGGAGATCGACTTGGAGTACTAGTCGACTGGAAGGACCGACCAGAAAATAAAGTATACATTTTGGCAGCATTGCCCTGACCAAAGAATATGCTGCTCACAACAATAAATGGATAATACTGATCGACCACCTCTGTGACAATATTGGTCGACTACTTCTGCAACAATAGTCGGCTGCATAGGCTCGACCAAACAAATCAACAAGCTCGAACATTGGACAAAATCTCATCGACTGGTGATTGATGGTCGACTAGATACTATTCAGCCCGACATTTACAAAGTAAATTGGAACCAACTCTTCGAAGTCTCGTGGATGCATGGTTTGAGGTCGACGCCCAGGTCGTGGTCGAGTTGGAGCTTTGGTCATGGTCAAAATCGACGACATGGATGATCTTAGGACTTATCGAC
>ML799282.1:20276-35942 GCA_009831015.1 Picea engelmannii
GTAGAAAATGACGCCGATCGGCGTATATCAACCACTTTTATAAAGTGGTTGTTGCTAGTAATATAGTACAGCCACATAATTGAATTGTGGCTGATGAATACAAAAAGACATATTTAATTTATTAAACTTAATTTTATCATAATCCTTAAGAAAGACATATTTAATTTATTAAATTTAATTTTAGCATAAACTCTAATTAGGGTTTGTAAATCAAATTTACTATAATATTTAATTTACTAAACCTAATTTTAGCATAAACTGTTCATTGTGGCTGTACTAGGACGTACGATTTCACTTCGACCGCTGTGGACATTGAGACGGTGGCCCTTCACGAGATTGGGCATCTGATTGGGTTGGACCATTCCATGGTTCATAGCTCCGTCATGTTTCCTTATCTTGAAAGCAGAAAATTAAATGGTCAGCTCACCAATGATGATATCCAAGAAGCCACGAATTCATTAAGCTCTTCAATGATGGAGAATATTAAAAGTTGCAATATGGTTGTTGAGTGTAATAATTTCAAATAAATTTGTTAATCAATGTGGCAATTAGATAGTCACACGGTAATTTTTTAATTATATTAAGTAAATGTTAAAAAGTAAACATGTTAATTGACGTTCTCAAAAATGCAAAAAAGTTATGAACATGAAATTTCATTCATTGATTTGGAAGGACAACGAAGAATATTTATGACTAGCACAACCGCTAACTCAGGCTGGTGAACGCCAAAGGCGCTTAAGGCTATTAAACTTACTGCTGTACATGAAACGCCTTAATACCTGTGTGAATACCTTAATATTTTTTAATCACGTAGACGTGGCAATAAGTTAGTGAACACATGGCAATAAGTTAGTGAACACAGTAATTTGTAGACATGGCAATAAGTTAGTGAACATAGTAATTTTTAAACACGATTAGGTAAATGTAAAAAAGTAAACATATAAACGGAATGGATGAAATCAGAGCCATTCATTTATTGTGATGACTAAGAATATTCTAAGCATATTTAATCTCGTCCATAGAGTATTAAGAACTAAAAACCTATTAAATATGCCCATTATCAATAGATGTACGGCGTAATTAAAAGATGATTAAATGTGTCCATTTCCAATAAGTGTAAGCCTTTGACGTAACAAGAAACAAACAGTATAAAGCAGAGATGTTGGAGCATCTATCTTCTCCATAGACCTCATTTTTCTGATTTTGATATATAAAGAGGTCGATCACGAGGAAATCGACTTATTAGAGGCCCAGGTCGATGGGTCGACTTTATACAAACCTACCGATGATGTACGATGCAATATGCCAACTTAATGATTGAAACCTGTAAAATTAACATAGTCTTCCAATCTCCACGGATTTGACCTTCACAAGAATCGACCGCAACTGAAATTTACATATGAAATAAGAAAACTATGTACTAGCTGAGGAGCACACCAATGTCGACTGAGACATGATGCATTGAATGAGAATCAGTACCAAGTAAGTGATCGACCTTTTATTTTCCCAAGTGGATTCTGATCTGATATCAGATTTGGCAAACAAGGAAGACAATTGTGGTCGGCTTATGAAAAATATGAAAGAATAACTCTCAACTCGACGGAAGTATTTCACCGAGAGTGCACAAATCGACCGACTTGCTGACATTGAGGGTCGACTCGACATCAAAGAAGAATCGACCGATCAAGCTATGGAGTTATTTGACATTGATTTCAACGATGTATTTACAGCATCAGATCTACCCGATGCCAATGGGCGAAGATTCAAGATCACATGGTGATATGAAATCATTATCACTTAGTATTTTGTATTTGAAATGCAATATATATGGAGTCCTTTGTATAAAAGAGTTACATGAAGGAAATAGTCTAAACATATTTTATTACAGTTTCTACCCAAGTCATTCAAAGTATTAGTGGGCATACTCAGTCGAGTCTGTCTGCAATTTAGATAGATAAAAAGTCGAGTCTGCAATTTAGATAGATAAAAAGAGAAGAAAATATTATGTGACTGGTAAAGTCTACGAAGGTATACATACCCTACCCCCCTTTGGATTTGAACTTGTGACCTCTTAAGAGGAAACACATGTTCTTAACCATTAGGCCCACTCAGGCTGTATGTCGACCCTTAACTGACAAGATCATTTTCTCACGGGCATCAGTAGACACCCACTGGATGACATGAAGTTAAGCCCTGCGCACAGGAAAATTGCTTTATTTTACTAAAAATTAGAGAGTCTTAGTCGAATCAAATTTTATCCTTCATGTAATGTAAAAGCATAGACTCCATACATTACCAAAGATTGGAAGCAGAAACAAAATCGTAACCAGCAACAAAGAAACTAGTTTGATGAGTAGCAGAGTAGAAAAGTAAAAGATCGAACATCGATGATGAACATGTCGACGATGGTTAAAGGCATCCAAGAGAAACATATTTTCACAAAAACACATACATGAAGAGCTTAAAATAAAATATGATGACATAAGAATGATTGATTTGATTGAACCCCCTTGTATAAAATTTGCAGAATAGTTCCTGAGTTCTGACCTCTGCAGCCAGAAAGTAGAAAAATGATAGGTTGGCCAAAGTATGATATTCCACCACAGGGTGTGTGCAGGTGAAATATGAGCCCGGGATGAGCCACTCACCACTTTGAAGGCACCAGAGAGAAGTGAAACAATAGGATCAAGAGGACCATTGTTGGGTCGGAGAAAAGCACTATGAGACTCACTGACTGCAGAGGAATCTACCAGATTGAAGGCAAAGGCTAAAAAGTAATAGGTCGTCAGTTATCTACACACTTGCTTAGAACGAGCAAGGAATTGAGTGTGGGGAAGATGTTGAGGGGGCCTCTTAGGCCCTAACAGTCATCACATATATGATTAGACATTAGACTACATGATAATACATAATAAAGCAAGAATATATTTAATAAGTGGATAAAGCTAAGTAAATGTTTGTAATAAGTGGTAAATGTAACTAAACAAAGGATTAGTTGGAGTGGATGAAACCGCTCTGACCATTCATCTATTCTATAAATAACCCTAAAGATGGAATATAAACCTGAAATGGAATTCCTTCCCTAAATGCTCTCTTCTTGTTGGGTTATGCGTGTTTGTTCTTGATATATTTCACAATGTAGTCTCTCTTGGGTGTTTTCCTCATTTTCGTGTACTACAACAGGGGATATGAAGATAGAGCTAAATCTCGACTCCAAACAGGTAAAACACATGCCATGTCGTCTAAATCCCAAATCCAAAGAGAAGGTGAAGAAGTAGATTGATAGAATGTTAGCAGCTGGGATGATTTTCCCTGTGGATGAGGCTGAATGGATCAATCATATTGTAATACAGAGAAAAAAAGGTATTGAGGATATATGAGTCTGTGTGGACTATAGAAGCTTGAACTCTACCTGTGTACATGACCCTTTTCCCACTCCCTTTAGCAATGAGGTCCTGGATCAAGTAGCGGGAAATGAAGCTTATTCTTTTACAGATGGTTTTTCTAGGTATCACCAGGTTAGAATTACAGAGGAAGATAAGCGAAAGAGTACATTCACTATTGAGTGGGGATCATTTTCCTATAATGTTATGCCTTTTGGTCTTAAGAATGCCCCAACGATGTTTTCTCGGATAGTTATTGTAGCATTCCTTGAATACATTCACAAGTTTTGTGAAGTCTATATGGATGATTGGACTATGTACAACCTATTAAAGGGGCACATAGGTCTATTACGACTAATGTTTTATTGCTGCAGACAGCTACAGATTTCCTTAAAACTGAAAAAAGTGTATCTCTTGTGTACCATTTGGGAATCTTCTAGGACACATAGTTTGTAGGGAAGGAGTGTTGATGGATCCTGCCAAAATTTTCATCATATTGAATATGCCTCCTCCTACAACTTCCAAATAGTTGAAGTCAATTTTAGGCTACACAATCTACTATCGCAGGTTTATCAGAAATTACACAAGCATAGTCGCCCCACTGGAAAATTTGCTAAAGAAATCTGAGGCTTTCAGTTGGATGAAAAAATGAAATCAATCCTTTGATACCCTCAAAGAAAAACTAAGTAATACTCCTATCCTCATCTACTCGAATTGGCAAGTATAATTTCACATACATATTGATTATTTTGGTATTGTGTTGGGAGCAATCCTTATACAACTTGGTGAAGGAAATCTGGACCATCCTGTCTACTTTTCTAGCATAAATCTTTCTCATGTCAAACGCAACTACACTACAATTGAAAGGGAAGGTTTAGAAATGGTTTATGCTTTGCAAAAGTTTAGACATTATTTTCTAGGAAGTCACTTTAAATTATTTATTGATCACTCTTCTTTGAAATATCTTGTTAATAATCTTGTGTTAGAAGGTAGAATTTGTAGATGATTATTGTTGTTTCAGAAGTTTTCTTTTGAGGTCATTGTTAAACCAAGAAAATTAAACATGGATCCAAACCATTTGTCTAGACTAGAATCAAGAGTGGTGGAGTTGTAGATTATCATCTCCCAGATGCATCTCTTTTCAAGGTTGAATCTATTCCTAATTAATTGTTTGAAATTGTCTTATTTCTAAGCACGAGTGCCTACCTGGAAAGTTATTCTGAAACTCGAAAGTGACACCTAGTGGTTCAAGTAGTAGACTATCAACTAATTGTAGGACACTCATACAAATTAGGATTGGATAACATCTTGAGACGTTGCGTGCTTGAACATGAGAGACCAAATATTTTGTGGGAGTGTCACAATGGAGTTGCAAGAGGATTTTGGACACACCTACCACACTTAGAGGGGGGGTGAATGAGTGTGAGGATCTTTTTCAAAAACTTCCCTCTTACACAAAACTCATTAGTTAGCATTCAAAATTTTACTCATTACTCATTACTGGCATTTATAACCAGTTAGATGTGAACACATATTAGCAACATATATTAGCAATATATCATCAACAAGTCATCACCATAAGGAACACAAAGAACATAAGATGTATGTACAATTTTGTTTTTATTACGGACTACAATCCTTGGGGTTTTTCAACAACAACTAAATAGATTACAACTCTACAAGAGCACCATATCTATAATGCAAGACTTAGCTTACACACTCAGCACCATCTGAGATGAGGCAATAATCCTTAGCAGATATCAATCTACAATAGGTACGTGACCTGTCAATAGTGTAGCCCGTGTGTGTACGCGCCCTAGCTCACTACAACGCGCATATGTACGCAACTAGTGTATACAACAACATGCGTATACCTTATGAGCTATTAGGGTTTATCCTTCAAGTTCAACTCAGATCCTCTGCAACCAATTTATCTTTCTTTTCTCTCTCTCACTGTCCAATATGACCACCATCCATTCACAACACATCCAAGCTCTCCAATAGATTGCTCATGCTCCACAACCAATCAATATGAATGCTATCTCAATCATGTATAAACAACTAGTATACCATAGAAATCATGTCATCACTGAATCACAAGAGTTATGCTCACTCCATCAACAAAACTAAACCACATCATAGAATCCATACCAAGAATTCCCTAAGCATTCACAACACAACAAAAAATACTAAATGAAACCATACCAGTGTCTCAGTTATAGATCTAAGCCCATAGAATGCAAATCTGGAACCTACCACAGTATTCAACAGCTTGTCATCAGCTCAAACACAAATCTCCATGATTTTATCCATTATATGCACCATGTCCTCATACAACCCACGTATGTACGTGCCCTATCCCATTACAACCCACGTATACCTCATAAACTAGGGTTTCTGAGGCTCCGAGACTTTTGTCGTCAAGATATTTAATATTGTTGAAACTTGGATGCATCCATGAGATCTTCCTAATGCTATCTTTCTTAGAATAGATATTCAATCATGCTCAAGAGATCCACACCAAAGATGCTTCTCACAAGAATCTCTCCATCAATACTCCAAAAGATATTCTCACAAGAAGCTCTCCATTGATCCACAAAAAGGATGATATGCAAGAGACCATTGCTATGTTATTTATACTTTCATCATCTAAGTCACTTAACCCATTTCTAGGTCATTTAACCTATTTTCCTTATTTTTAGGGTTAACCACTTTCCATAAATAGAAAGTTATCCAATACTTTATCATTAAAATATTCCTTCTTGATTTTGTCACTTCTCTTTATTATTTAAATAATCCACCTTGACTTTGTCACTTTACTTTATCATTTAAATAATGATTTATTCTTTTAGGTCACTTTGACTTCTTTGACCTTGGGGGCTTCAAGCCTTCATATGGGGGTCTTTCATCTTCGTAGGGCCGTAACTCTCAAACCATGAGGAGTTATGTGACGTTCCACATACCACCGGAAATGGAATGAAAAGCACTATCCATCTAGGATAGTTTCATCAATAAATTCATTGATCTTCATCTCATTATTCCACATACAATCATAGGTTCTCTTCACCACAACTCAACCACAAAGCGTCTTCCCATGAGGGCTTTCACCATAAGGGGACCAATTTGGATTTCATCCATTTGTACTTCTTATTAATCATGACAATACACTAATGAGTCATCAAACTATGCATAATATAAAGAATCAATCTTCATCATGTATCAATGACAACTCATTGATCCATCTTCATCTATGCATCTTGATCCATCTTCATCGATTGGTTTCCACTTGACATCTATCATTTTCATCAAGGATAATACATACATTGTTCATCAATCATCAATCAATCAATCCATTGACATCAATCAATCACTTGAAATCAATTAATCACTCAATATCTTGACATCAATCGATCACTTGACATCAATTAATCACTCAATCACTTGACATCAATCCTTTAACATCAAAATAATCAAACCATTGGCATCAATGACAACATGATCCAACAATATCCCCCTTAGGCATTGATGGCAATACCAACATTTATGTCAACACCAATCATTGATGTCAACATGTAGACAAGTCATACTCTACATCAATAGTCATCAATCACAACCATGTGACTATCTCTCCCATAACAATGTGACTATCTCTTCTCATTAGACTATGTCTTTCTATCAATAAACATCAATCACATCAATGTGACTATCTCTCCCCCTTTAACATCAATGGCAAAGGGCCATTCTCCTGTTGGGGTTGCTCCCCTTGCTTGAACTCTCCTTGGGGCTTCTCCCCCTATCTTGTTGCCATTGAATAATCTCTCCCCTTTTGAACAAGGGATATCAATATGATGTAGCGCTGAAAATACATTTCTCATCCTCCCTTTATGACCATCGCTCCCCCTGGAATTATGCCTTTGTGTTCTTCCCTTAAGTATAGAGCTATTTTCCAGGTATGCATCTGATAATAATTTCCTCCTAGAATCATAAGAAGAATGACTCCCCCTATGGGTATATCTCCCCCTATTTTCAACCGAATCATAGATCAACCACTCTCTCTATGATGATCCTTGGACCTGTTCATGCATAAAACTTGTGCCATACCATACATCATGAAACAAAAAATATGTCAATAATAAAAATAGAGAATCATGAACAAGATATCAACCAAGTACATCATGCACAACATCCATGTGCATTAACCATGTACGTCAAAAGATATCATCAATGGAATGTATCCACCATATGCCAACATGTGCATCTACCAATATGCCAACATGTGCATCTACCAATATGCCAACCATGTGCATCATGAAACAAAACATATGTCAATAATGAAAATAGAGAATCATGAACAAGATATCAACCAAGTACATCATGCACAACATCCATGTGCATTAACCATGTACGTCAAAAGATATCATCCATGGAATGTATCCACCATATGCCAACATGTGCATCTACCAATGTTCCAACCATGTGCATCTACCAATTATGCCAACCATGTGCATCTATGAGTGTACCATCATGCATCATCACTTGCACCAAGCAAGTATATCAACCATGCATCAACAAGCTATGACTCCTCAATGATGTACAACATGACTATCAACTCAAATCACCAACTACATGTCTCAATATGTAGCCCAACCACATGAAAAATGCATGCACCATGACATCCAATATATCTTTCAATAATACATCATAAGATATATCAATGAAACTCAAATATGTACCAGCCATGTATCCCAATAGATCAGCATCAATCCATACTCATGGGTTAGTGCCATGCACCCAAGATTTATTTTACATCGTCACCTTACATGATCTAACATAGAACCATGAAAACATACAGCAAACAGTGTCAGAACCTACAATAAACAATGTTAGACTCTTCAACATCGAGTTATACCACCATATCAAGATGCAATCCATGTGCATTGCCTTTTTCCCAAGGCTTTACCACATATACGTGGTCTGTTGCACAAACAACTCGTGTATGTACATGACCTATTCAAGGTTATCCTGCGTATGTACGTGAATGATACCACTGTCACCCGCGTATGCCTCAGTAGATGACTTACTTGAGCTTCCCTTCAGTCTTTCATTCTGTTCTGGTTGCTCTGTCTTCTTCACCCACTTTTGTAGGTGTCCCTGATCTTCAGAACTTGAGCTCTGAGCATCCATATTTTCAAATATGTCTCCTTTCCTTACCTAATTCCTTCTTCTAGCCATGCTATGTGAATTCCTCATCATGGACTTTCTTCTTGTGTTCCAGGAATCCTGGGATTTGTGATCAAATCCACTGCAGCTATAGCATCTCATGGTGTTACATTGAACAGTAATGTGTCCTACTTGATCACATCTCCAACACCTTATGGTGTCATAAAATCTTCCATTGTATCTCCTTTCATAAGCTCTACATTCAAAATATTTGTGACCATATCCACTACATGAATAACAATGCCCACGAAAAATACTTTCATACCTTTTCTTTGGTGTCCCAAGCGTAGTTTCTTGAAGTCTTCCGTGCTTTGTTCTTTTGAAATTTTATTTGCCTTGTGTAGATGGTTGTTTTGCAACATTGTCTTCCTTCTTTGATGGACTTACCTCATTCTTCTTTGAGGTGTTTGCTTCAGCATATGTATCTTCTACTTTGTATCCAAGGCATGATTTATCAAGTGGTGATCTTTGACTTTCCAAGATCGCATCCAAGATTCGTGAGCTATTCAATAATTTGTTTGACTTTTCTACCTTCTTTCTAAGGTCAATAATTTCACTTTCTAACTTACAATATGACTCTTCCTTTTCATTTATTTGATTCTTCAATAGTTCCTCTATTCTTTTGGCTTCTTCAACTTGGGTCTTGAGATGGACAATGGTTTCAAAACTTTTGATAATCTCATCATCTACATTTATATCTTCTTTTCCATTCTTTAGTCTTGTGATCTCTTCTTCCTTTTCTTCTAATTGAGTATTATTGCTCTCTTCTTGTTCCTTGAGCATTTCTTTTAATTTCAAGATGTGCCTTAGACTCCTCCTAAGAAACTTCTTAGTGTTATCCAAAAGACAGATATAGTCTATATAATAATGATCACTTCTATATTTATATAAACCGTCTTCAACTTCCTTTTGAAGTTTTAATAGATTTTGTTCTATTCTTTTCATGGGATAATTACTATCAAACTTGACACAAATGGTTTCTAGATCTTCTTCTTCACTTGTAGAGAAAAATTCATCATCATCATTGCAATCAAGGGTTTTTTAGGGTTATTTACCTTCATTTGAAATATCTTCACAATCTTCCTTTTTTCCAACATCAATGCATACTTCTTTGCCTTCATTTGAAATGTCTTCAAGATCTTCCTTTGTGATATCATCACTTGATTCTTTATCTTCACTTGAAATGTTTTCAATATCACATTTAGAAATAATACAATCAAGGGTTTTTGGAGATTATTTACCTTTAATGATCTTGATGGGGTGACTTCAATATCTTCTTTCTCCTTCTTTCTTTGATAAGTCTCATCTAGCTTTAGCCATAGATCCTTGGTGTAAGTGCATTGTCCCATGCTCTCTTTGATAGGGCTTGAGAGTCCACTTAGAATGGTCTTGAGAGCCAATGCATCATTCTTCTTTCCTTCCCTTTGAGCTGCAAACTTTGACTTGTTCTTCAATGAAACTGATCCACCAATGGCTACCTTCCAAATAGTTGCTCCCATTTCCTTCAAATGTATTCTCGTCTCTATTCTCCAAGTAGAATAGTTTTCCTCATCAAGGATTGGAACTTCATCATCCATTTGTGTGTCTATGGATCTCCTTCAAGCTTGTTAAGGCTTGTAGTGAAGGCCTTTTCTGATACCAATTGTTGGACACATCTACCACACTTAGAGGGGGGGGGTGAATGAGTGTGGGGCTCTTTTTCAAAAACTTCCCTATTACACAAAACTCATTAGTTAGCATTCAATATTTTTCTCATTACTCATTGTTTTCATTTATAACCAATTAGATGTGAACACATATAAGCAACATATATTAACAATATATCATCAACAAGTCATCACCACAAGGAACACAAAGAACACAAGATGTATGTACAATTTTGTTTTTATTACGAACTACAATCCTTGGGGTTTTTCAACAACAACTGAATAGAGTACAACTCTACAAGAGCACCATCTCTATAATGCAAGAATCATGTTACACACTCAACACCAACTGAGATGAGGCAACAATCCTCAACATATATCAATTTGTAATAGGTACGCGACATGTCAGTAGTGCAGCCCACGTGTGTACGTGCTCTAGCTCACTACAGCTCATATATGTACACGGTCAGTGTATACAAAAACCTGTGTATACCTTTTGAGCTATTAGGGTTTATCCTTCAAGTTCTACTCAGATCCTCTGCAACCAATTTATCTTTCTTTTCTCTCTCTCACTGTCCAATCTGACGACCATCCAGTCACAACACATCCAAGCTCTCCAATAGCTTTCTCATTCTCCACAACCAATCAATATGAATGCTATCTCAATCGTGTATAAACAACTAGTATACCATAGCAATAATGTCATTATTGAGTCACAAGAGTACTGCTCACTCCATCAACCAAACTAAACCACATCATAGCAACCATACCAAGAATTCCCTAAGCATTCACAACACAACAAACAATACTAAATGCAACCATACCAGTGTCTCAATTATAGATATAAGCCCATAGAATGTAGATCTGGAACCTGTCATAGTCTTCAACAACTTGTCATCAACTCAAACACAAATCTCCATGATTTTATCCACTGTACGTGCCATGTTCTCATACATCCCGCATATGTATGTGCCCTGGCCCATTAAAACCCACATATACCTCAGAAACTAGGGTTTCTGAAGCTCCTAGACTTTTGTCATCAAGATCTCTGATATTGTCGAAACTTTGATGCATCCATGAGATCTTCCTCATGCTCTCTTTCTCAGAATAGATCTTCAATCATTCTCAAGAGATCCACACCAAAGATGCTTCTCACAAGAATCTCTCCATCAATACTCTAAAAGATATTCTCACAAGAAGCTCTCCATTGATCCACAAAAAGGATGATATGTAAAAGACCATTGCTATCTTATTTATACTTTCATCCTCTAGGTCACTTAACCCATTTCTAGGTCACTTAATCTATTTTCCTTATTTTTAGGGTTAACCACTTTCCATAGATAGAAAGTTATCCAATACTTTATCATTTAAATATTCATTCTTGATTTTGTCACTTCTCTTTATTATTTAAATAATCCACCTTGACTTTGTCACTTTACTTTATCATTTAAATAATGATTTCTTCTTTTAGGTCACTTTGACTTCTTTGACCTTGGGGGCTTCAAGCCTTCATATGGGGGTCTTTCATCTTCGTAGGGCCATAACTCTCAAACCATGAGGAGTTATGTGGCATTCCACATACCACCGGAAATGGAATGAAAATCACTATCCATCTAGGATAGTTTCATCAATAACTTCATTGATCTTCATCTCATTATCCCACATACAAGCATAGGTTCTCTTAACCACAACTCAACCACAAAGTGTCTTCCCGTGAGGGCTTTCACCATAAGGTGACCACTTTGGATTTCATCCATTTGTACTTCTTATTAATCATGACAAGGCACTAATGATACATCAAACTATGCATAATATAAAGAATCCATCTTCATTATGTATCAATGACAACTCATTGATCCATCTTCATCTATGCATCTTGATCCATCTTCATCGATTGGTTTCCACTTGACATCTGTCATTCTCATCAAGGATAATACATATACATTGTTCATTAATCATCAATCAATCAATTCATTGACATCAATCAATCACTTGACATCAATTAATCACTCAATCACTTGACATCAATCAATCACTTGACATCAATTAATCACTCAATCACTTGAAACCAATCATTTAACATCAAAATAATCAAACCATTGGCATCAATGAAAACATGATCCAACAATATGCCCCTTAGGCATTGATGGAAATACCAACATTGATGTCAACACCAATCATTGATGTCAACATGTAGACAAGTCATACTCTACATCAATAGTCATCAATCACAACCATGTGACTATCTCTCCCATAACAATGTGACTATATCTTCTCATTAGACTATGTCTTTCTATCAATAAACATCAATCAGATCAATGTGAATATCTCTCCCCCTTTTACATCAATGGAAAAGGGTCATTCTCCTCTTGGGGATGCTCCCCTTGCTTGAACTCTCCTTGGGGCTTCTCCCCCTATCTTGTTTCCATTGAATAATCTCTCCCATTTTGAACAAGGGATATAAATCTTATGTAATGCTGAAAATACCTTACTCATACTCCCTCTATGACCATCGCTCCCCCTGGAATTATGCCTCTGTGCTCTTTCCTCAAGTATAGAGCTCTTTTCTAGGTATGCACCTGATAACAATTTCCTCCTAGAATCATAAGAAGAATGACTCCCCCTATGGGTATGTCTCCCCCTATTTTAAACTGGATTATATATCAACCACTCTCTCTATGACGATCCTTTGACTTGTTCATGCATAAAACTTGTGCCATACCATACATCATGAAACAAAAAAATATGTCAATAATGAAAATAGAGAATCATGAACAAGATATAAACCAAGTACATCATGCACAACATCCATGTGCATTAACCATGTATGTCAAAAGATATCATCCATGGAATCTATCCACCATATGCCAACATGTGCATTTACCAATATGCCAACATGTGCATCTATCAATATGCCAACATGTGCATCATGAAACAAAAAATATGTCAATAATGAAAATAGAGAATCATGAACAAGTTATCAACCAAGTACATCATGCACAACATCCATGTGCATTAACCATGTATGTCAAAAGATATCATACATGGAATGTATCCACCATATGCCAACATGTGCATCTACCAATATGCCAACCATGTGCATCTACCAATTATGCCAAACATGTGCATCTATGAGTGTACCATCATCCATCATCACTTGCACCAAGAAAGTATATCAACCATGCATCAACAAGATATGGCTCCTCAATGATGTACAACATGACTATCAACTCAACTCACCAACTACATGTCTCAATATGTAGCCCAACCACATGAAAAATGCATGCGCTATGACATCCAATATATCTTCCAATAATACAACATAAGATATATCAATGAAACTCAAATATGTACCAGCCATGTACCCCAATAGATCAACATCAATCCATACTCATGGGTTAGTGCCATGCACCCAATATTTATTTTACATCGTCACCTTACATGATCTAACATAGAACCATGAAAACCTACAACAAACAATGTCAGAACCTACAATAAACAATGTTAGACTCTACAACATCGAGTTATACCACCATATCAAGATGAAATCCATGTGTATTGTCTTTTTCCCAAGGCTTTACCACATATACGTTGTCTGCTGCACAAACAGCTCACGTATGTACATGATCTATTCAAGGTCAGCCTGTGTATGTATGTGAATGATACCACTGTCACCCGCGTATGCCTCAGTAGATGACTTACTTGATCTTCCCTTCAATCTTTCATTATGTTTTGGTTGCTCTGTCTTCTTCACCCACTTTTGTAGGTGTCCCTGATCTTCAGAACTTGAGCTCTGAGCATCCATCTTTTCAAAGATGTATCATTTCCTTACTTCATTCCTTCTTCTAGCCATGCTATGTGAAGGCTTCATCATGGACTTTGTTCTTGTGATCCAGCAATCCTGGGATTTGTGGCCAAATCCACTGCAGCTGTAGCATCTCATGGTGTTACAATGAAAAGCAATGTATCCTACTTGATCACATCTCCAACACCTTATGGTATTATAAAAACATCCATTGTATCTCCTTTCATAAGCTCTACATTCAAAAGATTTGTGACCATATCCATTACATGAATAACAATGCCCACGAAAAATACTTTCATACATTTTCTTTGGTGTCCCAAGAGTAGCTTCTTGAGGTCTTCCTTGCTTTGTTCTTTTGAAATTTTCTTTGCCTTGTGTAGATGGTTGTTTTGCAACATTGTCTTCCTTCTTTGATGGACTTACCTCATTATTCTTTGAAGTGCTTTCTTCAACACATGTAGCTTCTTCTTTGTATCCAAGGCATGATTTATCAAGTGGTGATCTTTGACTTTCCAAGATCTCATCCAAGATTCGTGAGCTACTCAAGAATTTGTTTGACTTTTTTACCTTCTTTCTAAGGTCAACAATTTCAGCTTCTAACTTACAACANTCCTTTTCATTTATTTGATTCTTCAATAGTTCCTCTATTCTTTTGGCTTCTTCAACTTAGGTCTTGAGATGGACAATGGTTTCAAAACTTTTTCTAATCTCATCATCTACATTTATATCTTCTTTTACATTCTTTAGTCTTGTGATCTCTTCTTCCTTTTCTTCTAATTGAGTATTATTGCTCTCTTCTTGTTCATTGAGCATTTCTTTTAATTTCAAGATGTTCCTTAGACTCCTCCTAAGAAACTTCTTAGTGTTATCCGAAAGATAGTTATATTCTATATAATAATGATCACTTCTATATCTATATAAACCCTCTTCAACTTCCTTTTGAAGTTTTAATAGATTTTCTTCTATTCTTTTCATGGGGTAATTACCATCAAACTTTACACAAGCGATTTCTAGATCTTCTTCTTCACTTGTAGAGAAACATTCATCATCATCATTGCAATCAAGGGTTTTTGAGGGTTATTTACCTTCATTTGAAATATCTTCACGATCTTCCTTTTTTTCCAACATCAACACATACTTATTAGCCTTCATTTGAAATGTCTTCAAGATCTTCCTTTGTGCTATCATCACTTGATTTTTTATCTTCACTTGAAATGTTTTCAATATCACATTTAGAAATAATACAATCAAGGGTTTTTGGAGATTATTTACCTTTAATGATCTTGATGGAGTGATCTTCAATATTTTTTTTCTCCTTCTTGCTTTGATATGTCTCATCTAGATTTAGCCATAGATCCTTGGCAGAAGTGCATTGTCCCATGCTCTCTTTGATAGGGCTTGAGAGTCCACTTAGAATGGTCTTGAGAGCCAATGCATCATTCTTCTTTCCGTCCCTTTGAGCTGCAAACTTTGACTTGTTCTTCAATGAAACTGATCCACCAATGGCTGCCTTCCAAATAGCTGCTCCCATTTCCTTCAAATGTATTCTCATCTCTATTCTCCAAGTAGAATAGTTTTCCTCATCAAGGATTGGAACTTCATCATCCATTTG
>ML799282.1:35992-54744 GCA_009831015.1 Picea engelmannii
GTTTTCCTCATCAAGGATTGGAACTTCATCATCCATTTGTGTGTCTATGGATCTCCTTCAAGCTTGTTAAGGCTTGTAGTGAAGGCCTTCTCTGATACCAATTGTTGGACACATCTACCACACTTAGAGGGGGGGGTGAATGGGTGTGGGGCTCTTTTTCAAAAACTTCCCTCTTACACAAAACTCATTAATTAGCATTCAACATTTTTCTCATTACTCATTGTTTTCATTTATAACTAGTTAGATGTGAACACATATCAACAACATATATCAACAATATATCATCAAGAAGGCATCACCACAAGGAACACAAGATGTATGTAAAAAAAAATTTTTACTACGAACTACAATCCTTGGGGTTTTTCAGCAACAACTAAATAGAGTACAACTCTACAAGAGTACTAGCTCTATAATGCAAGAATCATCTTACACACTCAACACCAACTAAGATGTGGCAACAATCCTCAACAGATATCAATCGGCAATAGGTACACGACATGTCAGTAGTGTAGCCCACGTGTGTACATGCCCTGGATCACTACAGCCCGTGTATGTACGTGGCCAGTGTATACAAAACCCTTTGTATACCTTTTGAGCTATTAGGGTTTATCCTTCAAGTTCAACTCAGATCCTCTGCAACCAATTTATCTTTCTTTTCTCTCTCTCACTGTCCAATCTGACCACCATCCAGTCACAACACATCCAAGCTCTCCAATAGCTTGCTCATGCTCCACAACCAATCAATATGAATTTTATCTCAATCATGTATAAACAACTAGTATACCATAGAAATCATGTCATCACTGAATCACAACAGTATTGCTCACTCCATCAACCAAACTAAACCATATCATAGAAACCATACCAAGAATTCCCGAAGCATTCACAACACAACAAACAATACTAAATGCAACCATACCAGTGTCTCAGTTATAGATCTAAGCCCATAGAATGTAGATCTAGAACCTGCCACGGTCTTCAACATCTTGTCATCAGCTCAAACACAAATCTCTGTGATTTTATCCACTGTACGTGCCATGTAATCATACATCCTGCGTATGTACGCGCCCTAGCCCATTACAGCCCACGTATACCTCAGAAACTAGGGTTTCTGAAGCTCCGAGACTTTTGTCGTCAAGATATCTGATATTGTCGAAACTTTGATGCGTCCATGAGATCTTCCTCGCGCTCTCTTTCTCATAATAGATCTTCAATCATTCTCAAGAGATCCACACAAAATATGCTTCTCACAAGAGCTCTCCATCAATACTCCAAAAGATATTATCACAAGAAGCTTTCCATTGATCCACAAAAAGGGTGATATGCAAGAGACCATTGTTATCTTATTCATACTTTCATCCTCTAGGTCACTTAACCTATTTTCCTTATTTTTAGGGTTAACCACTTTCCATAAATAGAAAGTTCTCCAATACTTTATCATTTAAATATTCCTTCTTGATTTTGTCACTTCTCTTTATTATTTAAATAATCCACCTTGACTTTGTCACTTTACTTTATCATTTAAATAATGATTTCTTCTTTTAGGTCGCTTTGACTTCTTTGACCTTGGGGGCTTCAATCCTTCATATGGGGGTCCTTCATCTTCGTAGGGCCATAACTCTCAAGCCATGAGGAGTTATGTGACGTTCCACATACCACTGTAAATGGAATGACAAGCACTATCCATATAGGATAGTTTCATCAATAACTCCATTTATATTCATCTCATTATCCCACATACACGCATATGTTCTCTTAACCACAACTCAACCACAAAGCGTCTTCCCATGAGGGATTTCACCATAAGGGGACCACTTTGGAGTTCATCCATTTGTATTTCTTATTAATCATGAAAATACACTAATGAGTCATCAAACTATGCATACCATATTCATCATGTATCAATGACAACTCATTGATCCATCTTCATCTATGCATCTTGATCCATTTTCATCGATTGGTTTCCACTTGACATCTATCATTATCATAAAGGATAATACATATACGTTGTTCATCAATAATCAATCAATCAAGATTATCAATCAATCAATCCATTGACATCAATCAATCACTTGACATCAATTAATCACTCAATCACTTGACATCAAAATAATCAAACCATTGGCATCAATGACAACATGATCCAACAGAGGACATGTTGACGAAAAGGAAACTTCCTAGAAGGTATTACACGTAGGATTATGTTGGCTAACTGTGTTCAAGAATGCCAAAGATTATTCCATGACCTGTGGCATCTATCAACGAGTTAGTAAGCCCTCGCGTCGTGATGAGGTACCCTTACACCCTATCTGAGCATGGAAAGCCTTTGAAAAG
The DNA here is from genome assembly GCA_009831015.1 of Picea engelmannii. NCBI lineage: Eukaryota > Viridiplantae > Streptophyta > Pinopsida > Pinales > Pinaceae > Picea > Picea engelmannii. The sequence goes on from ML799282.1 coordinate 38,327, forward strand.
TGGGTTGTTGATTTCATTGGTCCAATAAACCCCCCTGTGAAACATTCAAAGGCATGATACATTATCACCGCAATCAATTACTTAACTTGTTGGGATAAAGCATAAGTTGTTCGAGATTGCTCTACAGACAGAACAACATAGTTTATTTTTGAGAACATAATTACAAGGTTTGGTTGTCCTCAGAGCTTGACCAATGATCAAGCATCCCATGTTTTTAGAGAGAGTATCTCCACCCTCACAAGAGAGTTTTTTATTCAACACCATAAGATTAGTCCATACCATCCACAAGCAAATGGAACAATAGAGGCCTTCAGCAAGATATTAGAGAGGGGCTTAACTAAAATATGTTGTGTCAATCATGATGATTGGGATGAGAGAGTTCTCATCCATATACAAATAGATGCATTGGTTGGGACCTTTTATCGTTGTGGAAATTTGTGAATCTGGTGTTGTTAAGCTCGCACAAATAGATGGTATTCTTTGTCCCAAATGGATGAATGGTGTGTTCCTAATTCCCTACAGTTTTTTATCCATAAGTGAAATTGTGTAGTGCTCCTGTATGTGGGAGTGCATGCAGTAGGTAGGATTTTTCATTCATTACTATTTTTCGTTTCCATCAATAAATCGGTGACGTACACGAATGACACTTTCCCTAGCATCTAGTTGTCCCTATCAAGTTATCAAACCCAAATATCAACTTTGTGGTCAAGGGGTCTCAATCAAATCCCTTTGTATTTTGTATTTTCCACGTTCAAAAGTCGTGCCTTGTCATTGTCACTGTGGTAGTTGAATGGTGTTGATACCTTTTTGTTGTTGTCATGTCATCGCTATTCGACAACATTTATGTCCCCACAACTATCAGTACTTTTCTATGTGATTGTTGGTGAGGCCATTATTTTCTCGTTCACCCCAATATCTCTGCGTCACATTTCCCCTTATGCTCTTAACTTCCGAAATCACCTCGTAGATTTTGTTATGTCTACTCATAATTTCCAATGTTAATGTTGAATTGTTGCCATGATATCTCTCTTAATGGTTGATAATTCCATCACCATACCCCGATATCGCTTATAAACTCACCTTTGGCCGACTTCTCACCAGTATCATGTTTTAATCAAGTTATTTGTATGAAAAATATGACACAAGATGAGGCGATCACAGAGTGCACATTGTGTCAATAAATGATGAACAAGTCTACATGTCCTATTATTTGATTGTTGGGAAAGTGATGAAGAATTAGACGAAAGGTGAGTCCACGCTTGATGCCATCACAGTAAAAAAATTCAGCAAAAATGGTGCACCATTGAATTGGTGTAAGCATTTTCTCACAGAGATGTTTCAGGCTTGCGCAGATGTGCATGACAAGGCCGAGTAATTCATATATGGCTATTTATTAGTAACATTCAATATGTGGAAGTGGAAACTGCCACAGGGTTGCAACATCTCTCACACATTTGACGGTCGTATCATTAAACTCTTCGACCCCTGACATCTTTGCACTACAACCACCAATGAGACAACTCACACTGTAGCCTTTTTTCACAGTGGTATACCAACCTCATCATCGCAAAAAAAAGTCCATGAATCCCACAGTTGTTGCTAAATCGACATACTCAAAACATTTGGTTCAGGATGAGCCATGACCATACATGTGTGTGACCTCTTGGAGTTTCTCCATCTCTCTTCCATATGAACCCTTTACCATTTTATCTAGATGAGATAGTGTTCAACAAGGAAGTCACCTCCTGGCTAGGTTCCATTGTCGAAAATAAGAAGTCGAGTGTCTCCTACACGATGCCTGCCATCGTGCAACAGTCAGCTCTTGTGAATACCTCTGGTGTATAGACCAGCTTATGAAAGTGAGATAGGAAGCCTTCTAGTTTAGAGGAAGGTGAAGAGGAAGTGTTCTCAAAGAAGATAGTTCAAATTCCATTCTCCACTATCCCGAACGATGCCACTATATTAGGCAAGCAATTCCACAAAGTCCTTACTATGGTTTTCCCTTGAAAGAAGTTGTGCATCGACTCTCCCTCCAAGTCCACCATTGACCCCATTGTCACTGACACTGCTCTGTTGTCTTCCCTTCCACCTATGACCTGCACCGCTACCACTCCCATTCACACCACTACCCCCCTTCCCTCATTATTCACTGTGATAACCATTCTTGATGACCCTCCAATGAAGCAAAAATATACCCCCATATTTTAGGAACTACCTAACCAACATCATACCTTACCTACCAAAGTCCCATTCATGACTCCATCATCCCCCGCTCACAACCATTTTGAAACCACCTTGCCAGAGTTTTTCAACCCCTCTACTACAACTATCGGAACCATCGTTCCATTATCGTCCTCTACTCCCTAAGTTTTGCAGAGTCAATTCCCCCTGGAGATGCAACCATAAAATGTTGTCCATTCAAAGCTAGAAATAGGGCTAGATACACATGTTCCAATGGACCAGGACCCTCGACATGACCAACTGGATACTTAGGATGATATTCATTCATCTCATAGCACGATCTCGGTAAAGGATCATATTGTGCCTCTAGTACAGGACCCACACTAGTGTCAATCTATCTTGGAGACGTTCCTGGAGCAAATATATGTTGTTTCTACACTTTCACAGGAGGTTCAAGACAGAATTTTGCATAGTTTCAGAGCCACCTCATCTAGTTCAAACAACACTAGCACCCCCAACATGTATGAGAATTATGTTTCCAATGGCCTTCCGCTTGCATCCAGACTACCTTTGGATCCCTCTCTTACCAGTGGTGATCTTGCCACTTGGTCTACGCCACAAATCTTAATATTGTTCAGGATTCCATTGATCATCTATAATAGAGGATCATTGCATTTGAACGCGCGAAAGATGAGCTCCAACAGGAAATGTAGCAACTACAAGATGTTGCATCTTTCACCACTTATGTTGTGGAATTTGAGCATGGTTTGGGTTTACAGGCCGAATCTACAGTTATGATTGTGTCCGATAAGTTCACACATGTCTAGCCTACCTTTGAAAAGATCATTCTTGATCTCCCCGAGGACATCACTCATGTTGCACCTCCACAACACATCAAACTTGTTGTCAATGCCTGGTCATGCCTAGAGGTAAGGATCGAAAAACCTGGGCAAGATATGGTTGTGATTAAGCTCAAGGAACAATCTCAATTGATGATGTATAAAATTACACAGGTCATGGCGGAGGGTGATCACACTAAGTTGGCCTTGCTTCATGCCTATTTTGATGAGTGTCTTCAGCTCTTCAACATGGTCAATGATTGGGTTGGTTTTTTGGACCAACACGACCATCCAATTGGGGAATTATGTGTTCATCTTAACAAAATGCATGTGGAAGCCAAATCTATTACTGACCCCATTGAGAAAGAATCCAAGTTTGCATAAATTTAGGTCGAGGATGAATGGTTGGATGCAATGGATGAATATAGTAGGGCCGCGAAGAAAGAGCTTCAGAATTTCAAACCTACGGTGCAAGCCAAATACGTCAATATGCAACAACTCAAATCCATTATTGATACCAAATGGAGTACTATGTTGGTTACAAAACCAAAGGATCCCGATGTAACTTCTACACAAGAATTTGTTGTGGGAGCCTCATATTTTTCACAAAAATGGTAGGTCTATGTCAAGCACTATGACCATTTTCTTGAGTAGGCTCTTGGAATTATGTCGAAGTTGGGCCCTCCATTTGCAAAGGTCAGGGAATGAGCTAGAAGGTTGACTCAATATGGGTCAAAGGTTGTGGTAGGGGCCTATTGGGCCAAATTTTTGCAGGAAAGCACAATAGCACAATGGAAGATTAGAAGTGATGGAGAATAGCTAGGATAAGTGGAAAATTTAAATGCAAGAGTGCCAGTAATGAAAATAGATCATGCACCAGTTGGACGAGTGAGTGAAAACAACTAGAAGCTTCTAGTGCATGCAAAGAGAAAGCAGTAAAAGTAAGGTTTAGGGGAATCAAGAAGTCAATAAGCGCCTGAGGGAAAACTAGAAATATAGGAAAGTGTTGAGTTTTTTTGGTTGTTGGTCATATTGTGCACTGTCAAATTGTTGTTGCTAATATTTATATTGTTCTTTCTATGTTATCAAGATATCCCATTGTTTTTATTAGGTCTGGTGCAATGAGCTATTGTAATGTATTTTGGGGGAATAATTGTGCTTGCGCAATAGCGATAGAGTATGTAGTGGGTATTGAAACATGGAGTGTGATTATAAACTATGATAAGAAGAATGTACTCACAGGATCATGACTTATGAGATACTGATAATATAAGAGATCATTTAGGCCCTAAAATTTTGGTTATGATGTGTGTGACTTTGTAGTCTCTTTATTGTGCAATTAATTATGGACTATGTATTTGGTATTTAGACATTATCTCTGATGTATGGACTTGTATGTATGCTGCACAACTTGGTTATTATGATGGTTATGTTGGTTTAGTCAATTGGTAATACAATTCTTTATATGTTAAAGTAGGACTCTGCATTGTGTTGTGCCAGATATGATGATGCATCCTCTTTGATTCACTTCACCTCACACAAGTCTCAATTGTGCTACGAGTGAGACCTCCTTCCCTTGCAAAAGGTTGAATATGCCAGTGCTACTAGACTACAATTGTATCTTTTTTGTTAGCCTTCGAGAACCCCAGTCTCCATTTTTTTTCCAACACATTGGACACATAGGGGACAACCAACAATATCCCTCACATGAAAACAATGTTCAACAAGCGATGACCCATGAAACTTCTATATTCAAGGAGTTATGAGGAGATAGGCGAGGGATGATTTGTATATTCATGTCAAGGAACTAGGAAATCACAAAATTTGAGTCTCTAGTGGTATCTAGAAGATCTAGAAGCTCTCCCAATCCTCCTCAAAAGAGTTATATAACAAAGGAAAGTCTTGGGAATGAGGGAGAGAAATCAGAAGTATTGTTACGCTATCCATTTGCAGAGAATCTATTCCTCTTGAGTTCCTCCTAGATGTACCAGTTTCTAGGGACCATGTCCATAGTGTGGACAAACCAATGTACCCATTAGGCTTGAGGGATATTTCATAGTTCCAACATCGTTCACAAAAAGAAATATGTTCTCGAGGATCCTTAGTGTCCTTGTATCAGTTGGCTAGTTTGAAATCATCAATGGAATGGAACCAAAATTTGATTAACTTAGCCACCTGCACCCAAATATGAATATTTGGGTGGTGTGTCACCCACCACCGCGCAACTATCCCTTGAACCATTGCATCCATGGCCTAAAGCCTCTGCTATGGGGGGACGTTTTTCTCCATTTTAATGAGAAACATATCCCCCAACCCTGTCCCATCAAACCATGGGGAATCACACAACTTAGACCTGATCTATCACACTGCTCTTGTTATCTTCACACATCTGTGAGTGGAAACTTCGTAGAGTTTATTCTACCACCTATCCATGGAATATTCATAATCCATGGCATAATACTGAACACTTCTCTAGCTTAATTCTCCATCTGCAATGAGGTTTATGTAGTCCTCATTGCAACCTCTGATATTATAGATATTTTCAATGACTGAGCTCCATTCATCCTCATCCACAGGCTCATTATACCAATCACCTTCGTATGGATATAGTGGTGCAAAGGACATCTACCTCTTCTTCAAGTTCAACACCGCATTATTATCATAGGCCCATTCAATGCTTAGTAATGCAGGATATGGATCAGATTCATTCATAATATATATGACCTCAAATTCATCCTTTTTTTACTCCCTCTATGTTTACTTTCACTTGTTCTAGATAACCTATTAGGTAGATCTTGTACTTGTTGGCCAAGCGAAGTTGGATGGGTGACCAGAACAACTTCGTGTTACCCATCACCTCCCAAGATTTATTTGGAAATATATTCATGTTGGAACCCAAATCCAACATGACTCCATCCATGCCATAGCCACCAAGCACTATTGTCATCTTAAATTCTTGGCTAGTGCACCTTTTCTTGCTGACTTGAAATACATCTATTTTTGGTAGTGGGGAGGATATGGTTTCCTCAACTCCTTGTTCCTTCATGAAAGTAGCTAACATCTGATTCAACTTACTTCCAGCTTCAGTATCATTCAGCAGTCACAAACAACAATGCAAGAAAAAACTTTCTTGTTGTTCAGATTCTTCCTTGTGACCCAGTTCCTGTAAGACTTATGTGCACATTATGTGTTGTAATTCCTCCTAGCATTGTTTTTCATATTATTTATACTCAACACGTTGAAGCTCGATCTTTCTGTGAGAATCCTCTATTGATCGTTGTGTCACGTGTTGTACTTCTTCATGCACACAAGCCTCCTCCAATAATATTTTTTTTGTATGCTACATTTCCTCACAGGCACAAGATTCTTCCAAAAACCTTTGCGTCATGTGTTAAACCTCTTCACAAATCCAAGCTTCTTCCAACGATATTTTTGTCACCCGCTACACTTATTCCCTTATCTGAGTCTTCTCAAGTGAACTTTGAGTCAGATGTTGCAATGCCTCATGTGATCTTTCTTCTTTCAGTGACCTATGTGCATCACACAAAAACTTATTTTGTTGAGAAACATCAAACCTTGGAGGGGGATGAGGTGCCTTCCTTATATTTTCTTCTGGATTTTGACCTGATCCTTCATCTTGCTCAAAGTCTGACCCTGTCTTCACTCCTCCTTAGGTTACTACCTATACATCAACCTCATCATTATTCTTCCTATTATTGTGTGGCTCCGCATACACCATGTTGCAATTGGCCTTTTTGTCCTCCCACGTTTTCAACAATTTGGGATAGTCTTTAGTGACATGCTCAAGAGTATAGAAGTACGTGAAAAGTAGGCACAATTTGGTACAAAACCTTGATACATGACCAATCTCTCTGTAATTAAAACATGTGGGGGGTCTACCTCCCCCTCTACCATATCCTTAGTTGCGATCGCAACCATATCCACCTGTTGGCACAGGGGCAGACCCAGGGTTCAATGCTTCAACAACGCGCCAACAAAACCCTAACTACTGGCCCTTTCAGAAACACATGCGAAGAACATGTAGTCTCACCCGAGGTAGAGAAAGGGGGGGTAACAGGACTCAAGTGTTTGTAACCAATTTGGGACACACATCTGTGATTATAACACATCGCAGAGTACTTAGGAACAACACACATTAATTCATTAGCCTTATTCACCTCACAGATCCAATCCTAAGTACAAATCGGTGCAGTAAAAATGACAAAATATGCATCGCACTTAGCATTAGAAGTTATATCTAACACATTCAACATAGACAAAGCACTAATAATTCATAGATCTATCTATCATTCTTAATAATTAATGCACTAAGCATATATACAGCATAAATATCACAACACAAAGTGAACCATCAACACATGATATGTGTGGTTCACCCCAATGTGGGGCTACGTCCACTAACAACTTCTTCTTCTTTATTAGTCTTCAATCTCTACATTCATTTGCTCTTGTGCATTAAGCCACAAAGCCAAGATTCACACTGGATAGGTGATTTAGTCACTGCGCACTACATCCACCTTCCCAAAATCAGGTCAAGGCACAAAGCCAACTCCTTTCTCAATCACATAGCCTTACATACATGTTCTGTCACACTAAGCAACTCAAAACTACTTGCCTCTTGCACTTAGCTACATACTACTACTTCGCTACTTCTACCTTAAAATATTTACTTATCTATACATTTACAAAAACTCCTAATCATGGGTAAACCCATGGGACGACATCCCATAACCTGTTACAAAACCCTAAGAACCCCATACTAGGTCCACAAAGCCCACAAAACAAGTGAGATACCGCGATCTCATCTCTGCTTGGGCGCTCCATCTTTGACCAACCTATTAATGTCCAAATAATGGTCAAAACCGACCACTGTTTCCTCAAAACTTGGTCGAGGGCCAACATGCCTCCAACACTCACCTGTGACTCATCCCAAGTCACTCAAATCTGGGCAACATTGCTTCGAAGGCCTCGAGCTTAGCTCGAGATGCCTTGACTTGTTTCTTTGCCCGAGCCTCTTGCTCAACGAACTCCGAGATCAATTTCTCTGTAACAGGCCCTTCCAGGCGATGTTCTACTGTCACAACCACTTGGTCGAGTTGAAATCATTTTCCTTCGATCTCTTCAAACACTGTGCAGGCTTCCTCCTGCATCGGTTGTAGCCTCTGTGTGACCTCCATGAGTCTTCCCTAGATGGCAGTAATTTGTTGTTGGACCTATCATTTTTCTTGTGATCTCTTCATTCTCTCGACTGCAATGAGTGACTTCATCTACGCTTGGACTATCAGTGTCTGCTACTGCACTTCTAGCTTCCTAAGCTCTAGATATTCCATGAGGCATTCGTAGGTCTGTTCACTTATGTCACTTAGCTTCTTGCATTTTGAGGCGAGGACTCTGATCCTTTCCATTACGCTCTTAATGAATTCCTCCCTCTGATTGCGCACTTCTTTTAGAGTGCTTGGTACTTCTTGAATCTCCAACTCTGTTACCCTTGCTTGAAGTTGTTGGATGGCCTCAACGAGCTTCAACACTTGGACCTCAAATACCTCATGTTCTTCCTGTGTCGAGCCTGGAACAAAGTGAATTTATTTTCTCACCACTTCCTTGACTGCAGTCTGCTCTACTAGAAGCTGGTCCTTTTCCTTCTGTATATTTTCTTTGTCTCTCTCGATCATTGCCCGAAACTCATCTCTCTTGTTTTCATTCGCGGTTACACAGTACTGCGCAACTCGTAGTTGCTCCAAGATCTCCTCTTTCTCTTTGTTCAGGGATTTTGTAGCCTATTCCTTTTCTTCTTGGACTCACTAAAGTTGATCCTCTGTTGCATTTTCCAATCTTCGAAGTTGGGGTGGTTCATCCCCCATCTCTACAGTCTCCGATGAGGAGGGCGCGGTAGGTACTGTGCGGCTAACTTGAATAGCTCTGTGTATCTCCTTCATCTCCTTTTCAACTCTTAGATACAACTCTTCTTTCTTCTCGTCATATTTATGTAATAGGTCCTCAGACACATCCTCCATCTCTCTACATACTAGACTAATGTCTTCCTCCATGAGTGTAGCTTCTAGCTAGGGCTTACTTGCATGGGTATTCTTTCTTGTCGAGGGTTTCTATGGAGAAGCCTTCATTTTCTTTGATTTTTATGTCTTTGTAGGGGTATCCTTCAGCGATGTAGCTTCGCCTTCTCCTTGTTTTTCTCCTTCTTCCCCTCCTCCTTATTGGTTTACTTTGTCTCCTCCTCCTCCTATGGGCGAGCTAGGTCTACTTTCTTCTGAGGTGTTTTCCTCCTCATCAGTCTCTATGTCTTGGAATTCCTCCTTTTTCTTCTTCTTCTTCACACTGGTCTATCTGACATGCTTAGCCCGGGTGACCAAGGGGCTTCCTATGATGTCGGGGTCGAATATTTATGCATCATCAACCGGTATGAGGAACTCTGTCGGCCACTCCTTTGTGATCTATTCCATATCTTCATCTTTCAGCTTATAGTAATACTGTAATTTCTCCTTGCTCTCATCCCTGAGTGTAGTGATATAAATGAAATGTCAATCTACGCGGAACTTAGCTAATGATCTATACTGGTGCAATGTTTGTGGATTCATGTGTGGGAATGACTCAATAGAAACCTTCAATTGTTTGTAGTAGGCATGGAACACTGTGTTCGACTGCCACTGCTTTGACATGTCATTCGTTTACCATAGAGTGGAGAACTTCACGGCCAATGGCTCCAAGGTTTCAATCTCAAGGAAGGAAACTCCTTTCGGCATTTTCCAAGTGACAAATGTGATCAACACGAGCAACTATCTGAAATGGAACTCGTATCCTTGATCCTGCACTTTGTGACAGTATTTCTCGAGCTCGTTGATGAAGTAGCTCACCTAGTTCATTTGCATCCACTCCACGCATTCCCCTGCGAGGTCCACCACGAACTCGGTGACCTGCATGGGGAAATTCTTTTTGATTATCTTGCCAGCTATGAGCTGATAAGCTAGGCACACTGCACCATCCTAGATAGAGGCTACCTTGTAGCCTCACTTTCCCTTTTCTAGTTCTTCGTATTCCTCCTTAATTTGTTGTGCCAGGGAGCGATCCGAGGTCTTCCCTGGGTAGAAATGTTGATGGTCGGGTCCCTGCATGCTCAATACTATGATCAGGTGGATCAATGTTGGATCCATAGTAATTCACCTGTCGATCCATAGGTATCCTCCATGATAGCACGACAAGAGGAGTTTAACGCAAGCGTTAACCTCCTGATGTCAGCCAAAGTGAGGAATATTCATGACATTGAGTATTGTGGACTGTGCGAGATCCTTTATCCAAGGATGGGAGACGATGCGAGGCTTCTTCCCAATCATCTTCATCAAATATCTGTGAGGCGCGAGCATCGTGTAGTTCTTTCTGTCACCAAGGTTGAAATCATTGTTCTTCAGTGTTGGGATCTGTCCTAACTAGATTCCTTCTACGCTTATCCCCTTCAGGACGTACGTGGTGATCAATGTATACTCGAATTCCCATGTAATGTTGTCATGGTTAACCACACCAGCCAAAGGCAGGATGCAATCGAGTAAGATCGACGAGATTTGCTTCACGTTAGCCATATCGTCATGATGCTTACTTCGCTTCTCGATCACAGGGTTAGTACGGCCCGAACGTCGTCCAGTTGAGGGGGAATCCTGCAGTCCCCTATTCGATGATACCTGTACTCCCTTAGACATAGATTTATCAACCATAAACTTCTTCAGAACTTATTCAATGGATTTCTCTAGCTCGGTGCGATCGACCAACATTCTCACTGTGAACAAATAAGTTGGTGTAGGTGAACAGATAGCGGGGTAAAAAACATATGGTGATGTCTGATATCACAACTCAACACACACAATCACTTTGTTTCTTGTCTCAGATAATCACGGGTAGAAAAAAGTGGTCCCGATGCAACATCCGACGGGTTAAATAAGCAAGTTTCATAATGGATTCCTCCAACGAGTAGGAATGCCTCAATCAATATGAATCAGTCCATTATGGCATGGTCTCAACATTCCAAACGTGGTCTAGTTTCCCATAATTGTATTTCCTATCCATTTGAAGCATCGTTATAACAGTTGGGGTGCCTCCAATGGTCATATATCTTTGCCACGGCGAAGTCCCATTCTGCGTGATTCTGATGTCTCGGCGAGGTTCAGGGCTTACAAGCCTACCTCCTGTGAAGTATTCTTTGTAAATTCATGTAACTTTTCCAACTTGTATTTCTTCTTACTGAGCTTCCTTTCCTTCTTTCCTGTGATTAGATTCTCTGGATTCCTCTTTCCATTGTTATTATTATCTTCTCTTAGCGTAGTAGCTTCGCATTACTGATGTGGTCTCGAAGGGTTCAAAGGTAATGCTTCTTTTCTTACTAACTCCAGGGTGGTTATTCTTCTTTCTTGCATATATAGGTCCTTCAAACCTTCTTGCGTTCTTTCAAACTCGATAGCTAATTCTCTTGCCTTCTGTTGTTCCAACTTAACTTCCCATTCTTCTATTAATCGATCTATTTTCCTAGCTATGAAATCCCTTAGTTCTTGTTTTTTATTTTATGTAGCTTCTTCCTCTACTTTCCTTCTGATCTGATCCTTCTTGATCCAAGTTGTTCCTAACAAAAATGGAAAAGGGGTGTTGTTCTCAACAAACCTAATAACTTAAAATTCCTCTTTTGTCGATGTTCCATGGATGATAGTAGGTACATTAGTAATTCTTCCACATAGGGTTACCATATTTCCTCTGAACAAGCCTATCCTTCCCAGTGAAGGTATCATAGTAGGCTTTCCCAAAATTTCCCAAGTGCTTTCTGTCATAATATTCACTGGTGTCTCTTCATCCAAGACACAGTCTATGTAGAAGTCTAATATTCTTGTATTTATACGTTGTTTTTCCTTCAAGATCTCTAATAAACTGACATCTTTGTGATCATCCATTAATTATTTTAACTGTACTAACATAGTCTGAGATTTCTCTTATTATTTCTCTTTATGATTCTCTAACATGATCTTATTCTTTTGACTTCAACTTCATGACCAACAGTTTTACAACATAGAAAAATGGGACCTGCACCAGGGCATTCCTTAGCAATATGTCTCGGTCTTCTGCAATTATAACATAATGTCAATCCTCTCTTTCTCTTAAGAATTCCCCAAACTCTCTTGTACTACGCACTGGGATCACAGTGATGGACCTACAATCTGCAAAAATTATTTCTAGGTTCCTGCATCCACTTATTAGTCCAAAAAATCTATCTATGCATAGGAATAATATATCTTTCTCTATTTCTATCAAATTTATTCAGATCAACTCTTTCTTCTAACTATACCCTAGATTTCAGGCTAGGACAGAATCTATCAAATATACCTAGATTCATGCTTTCGAAACAAAAATTTCCACTTATCTTATTCTTATCAAATCATAAAGCTTTACCTCTTTCAATATCTTACCTCTTTTCTTCAGATCAGGTTTGTTTCTTACAATAGATCTTTGCAAGTCAAGTAGAATATTATTTCACACTATAGCAGCAGACCTATGCATAAAGATTCTCTTTTCTTTTAGTTCCCAACAATCACAGTTTTAGGTCCCGGTAATGGAACCATTTGTTGGCACAGGGGCAGACCCATGGTTCAACGCTTCAGCAATGCACCAATAAAACCCTAACTACCGGCCCTTTCAGGAACACTTGTGAAGCATATGCAGTCTCACTCGAGGTAGAGACGGGGAGGGTTACAAGACTCAAGTGTCTGTAACAAAGCTGGGACACAGATCTGTGATTATAACACTTCGTAGAGTAATTAGGAACAACACACATTAATTCATAAGCTTTATTCACCTCACAAATCCAACCCTAAGTACAGATCAACCCAGTAACAATGACAAAATATACATCGCACTTAGCATTAGAAGTTAGATCTAACACATTCAACATAGACAAAGCACTAAGCATTCATAGATCTATCTATCATTCTTAATAATCAATGCACTAAGCAAATCTACAGTATAAATATCACAACACAAAGTGAACCATCAACACATGATATACGTGGTTCACCCCAGTGTGGGGCTATGTCCACCAATGGCTTATTCTTCTTTATTAATCTTCAATATCTACATTTGTCTTCTCTTGTGCACTAAGCCACAGAGCCAAGCTTCGCACTAGACATGTGATCTGCACACTGCGCACTAGATCAACCTTCCCAAAATCAGGTCAAGGCATAGAGCCAACTCCTTTCTCAAGCACATAGCCTTACATACACATTTTGTCACACTAAGAAAATCAGAACTACTTCCCTCTTTCACTTATCCACTTATGGACTTAGCTACATACTACTACTTCAATACTTCTACCTTACAATATTTACTTATTTATACATTTACAAAAAAGCCTAATCATGGGTAAACCCGTGGGCCGACATCCCATAACCCATTACAAAGTCCTAAGAACCCCATGGTGGGTCCACAAAGCCCACAAAACAAGTGATATCCTGAGATCTCAGCTTTGCATGGGCGCTCCAACTTCGACCATCCTGTCGATGTCCCAAAAGTGGTCAAACCAGACCAATGTTTCCTCAAAACTTGGTCAAGGGCCAACAGGCTTTCCACTTATATTATTCTTATTAAATCATAAAGATTTACCTCTTTCAATATATTGCCTCTTTTATTCATATAGGGTTTCTTTCTTAGCATAGAGCTTCGCAAGTCAAGTAGAATATTGCGCACTACATCAGCAGATCTACGCATAAAGCTTCTCTTTTATTTCAATTCTCAGCAATCACAGTTTCAGGTCTCGGCAACAGAACCATTTGTTGGCACAGGGGTAGACCCAGGGTTCAATGCTTCAACAACGCACCAACAAAACCCTAACTACCAGCCCTTTCGGCAACACCTGTGAAGCAGATGTAGTCTCACCCGAGGTAGAGGCAGGGGGGTTATAGGACTCAAGTGTTTGTAACCAATTTGGGACACAGATCTGTGATTATAACACTTTGCAGAGTACTTAGGAACAACACAAATTAATTCATTAGCTTTATTCACCTCGCAGATCCAACCCTAAGTACAGATCGACACAGTAACAATGACAAAATATACATCGCACTTAGCATCAGAAGTTAGATCTAACACATTCAACATAGACAAAGAACTAAGAATTCATAGATCTATCTATCATTCTTAATAATTAATGCACTAAGTAGATCTACAGCATAAATATCCCAACACAAAGCGAACCATCAACACATGATATGTGTGGTTCACCCCAGTGTGGGGCTACATCCACCAACGAATTCTTCTTCTTTATTAGTCTTTAATATCTACATTTGCCTTCTCATGTGCACTAAGCCACAGAGCCAAGCTTCACACTAGACAGGTGATCTTCTCATTGTGCACTAGATCCACCTTCCCAAAATCAGTTCAAGGCACAGATCCAACTCCTTTCTCAAGCACATAGCCTTACATACATGTTTTTTCGCACTAAACAACTCAGAACTACTTTCCTCTTGCACTTAGCCACTTATTGATGTAGACCCCCCTTCTCCCTTAAAGGTTGCATGACCTCCTGGTCTAGGATAGATCAAGAACTTGAGTCTGATTGACTCTTTGTCCCCTTAGGAACCTAAATTAACTAAATAGGCCCCCTTCTTCTTAAGGTGTAGGTTCTATGTTAAGGTCCTAACCCGCACATAGGTAGATAAATGCATTCGGATGTAATAAAGGTCAATATTGATAAGACCTTTCAATAAAATAGAATAAGGAGGATGTAAGAAGACCTAATAGAAGCTTCCGCTTCTAGAAGGATCTTCCTCTAGATGCTTCTCTTAATAGACACATTTAGTATAAACAAGGGTCGAGGGTATGAAAACCCTAGCTTGGAGATTATTGTAACAAAGCACTGCTCGAATGGAGGTTGCCCCCTCGAAGAGGCCTGTGAACATTGCTATCTGAATCGAAGTGCTATTTCTATTGCTATTTCGTATATCATTTATGTGTATTGTGAAGACTATGCTGGATATTTTATTGTTATTCTGTCATTTCTAGCATTTCATTTCTGTTCTGCATATTTTATATATCTAGTATCTTGCAAGTGGTATCAGAGCACTTTCCTTGGCATAAATTGTGGGTATTTTTTTTCCAGGGTAGAGACGTATTCTAGCGTCTTTAAGCCACAGAGATCTGTCGTTACGTGCATAAACCCGCAGTTGAGGGATTCATACACGCAGGAAATACAAGTGGTTCTTAAGCGCACATCTATTGGCCACCCTTGTAACCCCTGTTGGTACCCCTTCAAGTGGTAGTGAATCAAACAACACCTGTGTATGGATCAGCCTAGATTTCCTGAATCCCTCTTTAGATAAACCTATTGGTCGTCAAACTACTATAGTGTCGCCGAGAACAGCACTCGGGAAGATACTCTCTAGTACCTGGGTAGTCGGGTAGTACGGCTAAGGGTACGGTCTATCCTCCTTAGTTAGTGCCCTGAGATATTGGGGCGAGTACTACTGTTGGACCCCGCACGTATATCAGAGAGCTATAGCATAGGGCAAACCCTTGTCTGTAGAACCCTTGAATACCTAACCCTTGGGAAACATAAACAACAACATAAACAAATTAAACATGCGAAATCTATTGACACACATCTGTGTTCAGGTTGCTAAGTAAATATTCTCTGGTTCAGAATTTGGGGATTTCAGCACTGCAACATTCTTCAGACCAAAGCATAACCCCGCAGCTGTACAAAAAAAAAAATATCTGGAAACTTTTTCACCATTATTTGAGACCTATTCCATTAGATTCATCTCTTCTCCCTTATCACTTTCATCCATATCATTTTTCTGCAAAAATTTCTGACCCCGCCGGCTCCCTTTTTAGTTCACCCATCATCATGGCCCATACCCGTAACCAAGAACTAGAGTCCCGCTTCAACACCCTGCAATCTGGTTTACTTGAGACCCAACAAGAAGTGCAACAACTCAGTGATACTATTTCCTCCCGTGATGCCTCCATGAATGCATCCGTAAATGTAGTCGTGCAGTCCGCAATGGCGGAAGTCAAACACAAATTGACCACCCAACTGGAATATGTCTTTGCATCACTCTACACCAAACTCAATCTCTCTACCGATGACTCTTTTCCCGAGGCACATAAAAATACTGAAGGTGAAACTTCTTCCCATTCCTTTCAACCCCATCACTTTCAAAGGGACATATGCCTTCCGTGGGTGGATGTAACCAAATTTGATGGCTCAGACCCCACTAGTTGGGTCACACAAATGGAACATTATTTCTCTCTCTACAACATTACAGATGACTTGGCCAAACTATGGTATGGTGTTCTCCATCTAGATCAAGAACGCTGGCAATGGTGGCAATGGAG
>ML799282.1:79879-99290 GCA_009831015.1 Picea engelmannii
TTTGATAGGGAACGTGTGCCGAAGAAAGTGGTTCATGCTAGGGGAGCTAGTGCGAAAGACCCCATTGATCGTGCGTTTCTCAAACTGTTATCCATGAGCGCGGGAGTCCTGAAACTCTCCGAACAAGAAGGTGAGTAGTTGCTAGCATTGAAGGAAGTTTATGAAGACGACGTGTTTTTCAATGAAGGAGAAGATTTGCCCAAGAATTATGCGGATTGGCAGCCTGTAAGCATTCCAAAAATCGCGCAGGAGAGATCTCTGCGTTTATTTACATCATTTGACAATTGAAAGCATTGGGCCGTGTGGGAGAAAAAACACAGGTGTCAAATTGTTTTCTGCAGATCACCATAACAGCATTTCGTTACGTTCTGTTTCATGATTAAAGCTGAGCAGTCATCGCCTCAAATTTCGTTCGCAGGTCAGTTATGTCACGATTTCCGCTTAATCTCCGCCTTAATTGATGGGATGTCACCTACATTCCCTGAGTGTTGAGATTTCGTCAAGGTCTTGCTGAAGATGGAATTACTGTCTTTCATCCTCAAATTGTCCAGCAGAATGATCTTTTGGGATATATTCGTGAGTCCTCTGCGAGCGAGGGGAGGGAAGCATGGAAGAGTCAAAGCAGGATGACGATGCAGTGCTTATCGAATCCCTGTCTTCTTTAATGGATTACACTCCCACCAAGCAAGGATTCCAAGAAAGGATTCCAACTGTCAGATCCCCTCCTCAGATCAACGACACAGATCTTTTCAGCATTTCGGGGTTTCAGTCATCGAGAGTTCATGCACCCCACATCTTGAACTTCGATCTACCGAAATCCCGAAATCACTATTTACTAAACTACTTGATCCAACGGTCAAGTTCTTCTCCCCATGATCTACAGTGTACATCTTTTTGGCATTTCGGGGTTTCAGGCATCGGGAGTTCATGCACCCCACATCTCAAACCTCCATCTGTCGAAATCCTGAAATCTACGGTTTACTCCTCTACCGAATCGGACAGTCAACTACCTTCCTATGATCTACGGTGTAGATCTTCTCAGATTTTTTTAGGTTTTCGGGAGTTCACGTATCGCAATTCCCACACTCCTTTGCAATTCAAAATGGGTTTAAACCCTATGCACACTCTCCAGATCTGATGGTCACGAGGATTCACCTTCCCTCCCGAGCAGATCCTAAGGTTCTAACACTATTGGTGTGGAGACCTATCTCCCCGTGGCCATAAACCACACCAACTGCGGTTTCACATGCCGCTAAACCTCTTGATCTTAAAAACTCGTCAAGTAACTCCTTGACACTTCGAAGCAAACCAAGGTCCGAAATTGTCCTTCTAGACCCAATTTCCCTTGCACTCTCAGTCCAAAGACCACTCCACTGGCCCATCTAGGCTTAGTGTTGAAACCTTGGCTCTGATACCAAACTGTAACACCCCTTTTCACTCACTACTATGTAGGTGTTACTACATGGAATAACAACATTCTCACTAATAATTAATCACATGCATTTAAAACAAGTTAAACACATTTAAGCTCAGAGTAAAACATATTATTTACTTCTATAATTAACAATCAATAACGGTTCATATTAATTCATATACACAACGGAAATCATGATAACATAAGTAGCAAAGTCATGAAAAACATGATTAAAGCATAATCAGATACTTATCTTTTAACAGTGGTAGAATCCACCAACCAAGTGCAGGCCTTCCATGAACCTCCCAGCCTTAGACCGCATTGCTCATCAGCTCAGCAGTGGGTCACCCCCGAGTTGGGACTAAGATCCACCCCAAGGCAAGGAATCATAGGCTAGGCTGAGGCTATAGGGAAAACAACATGGAAAATCTGGAAGGATTCCTCCCAAGATGCCATCTTACACCCACTACTACCAAACTCTCATTCCCCACATGCCTGTTCCGCCCAGGAGTATACACCTTCACAAGAACAGTCCATCGGTGCTAACCTCCCTCTCTGGGTCTCGGAAACAGGCCAGATCAGGAAGTCTCAGAGCTCGAAGCTGGTGTTGGACACTCTATGGAAGAAATGACGCAGTTGCACCCTCGAGGCACGTCCTCTCTCAGGATCTTCTTCTTCTCATGGCCCGAAGAACTCAAACACCCTTCTATTTCCCTTACGGGAAATCTTCACCCACAGAATTCTTCGAAAGATCTCCTCAAATGGATCGGGGAATCAGACTTCCCAGTTTCACGAGTCCTGGGGTCGCATGGTTTTGAATTCTCAAAACCCCGAACCCCGACGCAAGTCAACGCTGACCCTTACCTTTGAATATCGAAACTTCTGCTATCGCGATTTCGGAATTCGCGATGCCAAGAAACTCATCTTATCGACTTCCGATGCCTGATACGTCGAAACTTCGACTCACGTGTGAGTTGACCTTTCCACTTCCCGTCACTTCTATCAGGATTTCGGACTTCGCAGGATCGCGAATCCTAATGCCAAAATGTTTGGGACTTGACTTTCCCCGAACTTCGATATGGTGTGCCACCTGTCTTCCACCAACTCCTATGGCCCCACTATCCTTTCACCGTCGGGATATCGCGTTTCGTGATTCCAAGCTGCGAGACTCTCCTGCCCTCAAAAACCCCGATGCTTCAAACCCCATCCTCTTTGGATCTTCTGACACAGGTCCCAAATGATGGATGGCTCAGGGCTCATTGGGATATCGCATCCCCCGATATCGCAGTTTCTGTTGCAATAACTTAGAGGTTTGATCTACGAAACCCCAATATACGATTTGCGTGTGGATCTAATGGTCCTGGATGACATGGATCGACGCTCTATCTGTCCTCAGCTACAACCTTCAGGAATACACCACTGCATCTCCCCTACACATCCACAAGATCTGATAGTTCACGGAGCTTCACAGATTCTCCTCGGAGAATACCGACCATCCGTTCCTTCTGGATGAATTCTGCAAAAGGACCAGGTGCTCCTTTCCACTGAACTCGTTCGCATGCTCGTAAACTTGCAGCACCTGCTTGAACACTTCAAACACAACTTCTCTGTGCAATCCTTCGATGAATTCGAAGACTCTATCCTTCTTGAGTTTTTCTATGACTCTGAGCCTTAGAAAAGATTCCTTGCATGCACTCCTTGCGGAAACCCTTCAACATGTCTAAGTGTTGAAGTCTCCTTCGACTCTACGCACGCCTGCAACAGTAGTTCGTCGATGATTCACTCAAGTTCGCAACCTTGAGATCCCTTCCTGGCTTGCGCACTCCTTGTACGGCTCATGTGCCCAACTGCACCCTTGGGATGAATGAGGATAAAATCTCTCTCTATCTGAACCCTTTGTCAATGCACTCCTTGCGGACACTTCAACTGCACTCCTTGCAGTAATTCTCTGGCTCAAATAGAGAAACAATTGAAACTCATTCCTTCTTCCCTTTAGACTTCAATTCACACATGAAATCATATACACAGCATATAAAATCAAATGTATAACAGGAAACAAACATTCATGAGCATATCAACATCAACACACAGAGAATCAGACACAAAACCATGAATTTGAACCAATCTTCTTCTATTAATTCAAATATCAATACATGGGTGTTCTCTACACAACTCTCTGCTTTCTCTTTCTCTCCTTCCTCTATTCTATGCTCAGGATAATGTTATAATGATACAATGAGGGTGTCTATATCCGTTTTCCTCCTGCTCTCTAAAATTGTCTAGTCTAGAATTAAAATCCTATCTACTAGCATTAACTACTTTAAATAACATTTATCTACGAAGGACGAGAGCTATCCGCTCAAGGTCCATTACAATACATAAAGTGTGCCTCATTAAATCTCCTCATTAATGTCTGTGCAACAGTTTCAAGGTGTTTTCAATAATTTGTGTTGGACGCCTTCCAGCTATCTTCCACTTCCGCGCTGGCTCGCTTGATGTGTTGGTGATGCTCCTGCATCATACTCCCTCGCTTGAAAACTTTCATGGGATCCTGTCCATGAGCTCCTACACAGTATGTCCATGCTTCTGCATTTCTGCTCCAGTCTCCCAGCTGGCATCTTCCACTGGATGGTTCTTCCATTTGACCAGATACTCGAAGTATTCTTTCCTCTTGGTATTCTTACCCACTCTCTTGTCCAGTACGCATTCCATTCGCGGCTTCTCTACAACTAAAATTTGTTTCATCCACTGGATCACTGGCTGCTTAGTTCCAGTCTCTACTTCTCCAGCTCTGTATGGATATAAATCTGTGACATTGAATATCGGAGATATTCCAATCTCATCCGGTAGCTCGATTTCATAAGTGTTTTCCCCAAATTTCTTCAATATCTTGCATGGCTCGATTTTCTTCATTTTCAATTTATTGTATGTTCCTCTTGGGAACCTTTCATTCCTCAAATGTGCCATAACTAATTCACCAACCTCGAACTAAAGTTGTATCTTCTGTTGGTCAGATCTGCGCTTATATTCGCGATTTGAATTTAGCAGTCGTTGCTTCACCTGGCCATGAAGTTCTTTCATCACCCCTATGAATTCTTTGACACTTGCGCTCCTAGTAGCATTCTGTTCCAAATCTCTCAATTCAGAAACTCATCTCAGCTGCACGCCATACACAATCTGAAATGGGCTTCGGCCTATGCTCCTATTCACTTAATCATTATATGCGAACTCTGCCTGCGACAATATATTATTCCACTGGTTGTGGTGCTTTGTCACTAAACTCCTCAGTAAGTCTCCCAGACCCCTGTTCACCACTTTTGTTTGCCCATCCATCTAAGGATTATAAGAAGAACTAAACATCAAGTTAGTCCCCAACTTCTTCCACAAATTCCTCCAAAAATGTCCCACAAACTTTGTATCTTTGTCCGAAACTATATTTCTGGGTAAGCCGTGAAGTCGAACGACCTCTTTAAAAAACAGATTTGCAATGTGAGTTGCATCATTGGTCTTCTGACATGGGATAAAATGTGCCATCTTGGAAAACCTATCCACTACCACAAATACTGAATCAAATCCTCTTTGCGTCCTTGGCAATCCCAATATGAAATCCATGTTGATTTCATCCCACTGCCTCTCGGGTATGGGCAATGGTTGATAAAATCCTGCATTCTGCTTTCTTCCCTTTGAATGCTGGAAAATTTTGCATCTGTCTACAAACCTCTTGACCTGTGACCGCATCCCTGGCCAAAAGTATGACTCACTCAGCTTCGCAAATGTCTTATCATGACCGAAATGTCCTGCCAAGCCTCTGTTGTGTTCCTCCTTCAACAGATTCTCCCTCATGGAGAAATTTGGAATACACAATTGATTGCCTTTGAACAACAATCCTTCCTTGATAACGTACTCTATCCACTGGCTTCTGTCTCTGAGAAATTGATTCTTAGCTGCCTCGTACGCCTCCTTAAAATCTGGATCGTCCCTGTACATGTCTCTGAGTTCATCAAAACCCAACGTCTTGACTTGAAACTCCTGCAACAGCAAACACTTCCTGCTCAAAGCATCAGCCACTTTGTTAGCAGTACCCGAAATGTGTTTAATCACAAATGTGAAATTTTGCATATACTCTACCCATTTTACATGTCTCTGATTCAACTTCTCTTGTTGAGTCACAAACTGTAATGCATGGTTATCACTATATAAAACAAATTCTTTTGGAATCAAATAGTGCCTCCAATTTTTCAATGCTTGTATGATGGCATAAAATTCCTTATCATACGTGGAGTACTTCAATTTCGCCTCATTCAGCTTCTCACTGAAATATGCAACTAGTCTGTCCTCCTTACTCAAAACCGCTCCTATGGCAAACCCGCTTGCATCACATTTCACTTGAAATGTTTTCTGGAAATCCGACAACACCAAAACTGGTTGTTCTGTGATCTTCCATTTCAACAAATTGAAACTCTTTTCCGCCTCTTCATTCCAATGAAAATATTTTTCTTTTCTTCACAGTGTCTGTTTGCACCCAATTCGTCACTTGGTGAGAAAATAAAGGGTGCTTACATGCCCAGTTGGGTCTTGCTGAGCATGACAGCTGTAGAGGAAAGGGTTAGAGAAAACAAAACAAAACTATAAGCAAGAATTAAATTAAAACAAACTAAAACTATGAGCATATGGATAAAGGAATAACAAAGATAACAAGACCAATATCACCGATGTTTTTAGGCTGATCAATTGATGAAATCAAAGAACAATGAAGGAAGGGGACTATGAGTCCCTTCTTTCTCCAATGGAAGGCTCTTGTGCCCTCACAAACTTGCTCTCCTTACAATAAGAAAATGAGAATGATGGTGAAAGAACTCCAAGCACATTTACTCAATGGAGAGGTGAATGGCTCAATGAAATGGTGCTAATGTGTTATTGCCAAGGAGTGAGTCCTTAAAACAATCTAAGCAGCATAACATTACATGAAATTCCTTCAAAAAATGAGGTTTCCTCATGGCTTTTTATAGCATTGCATTGGGTGATTATGTAACTCTTTTGAGGTGTGAAAAGGGGATCTTTAGGGATTAATTAGGTCTTTGACCAGCCTACCATGCGGATTCAGCTCAGATTTGGGAGAAAAATTGGCTTGGGAGATGATCCATAAGTGGTTGGGAGGCTGACCAATTCCATAAATGTGTCGTTTAGCAGGTGCGTGGGTTTTTGCGCCAACAACTGCGCATGCGCTCATTGTACGTTCCTGTTCCGTGCATATGCGCGTGCACCCAACTTCTGTAAAGAACCCTTCAATTTTTGGTTACTTTGTATAGTTTTTGACCCTTTTGCAATGCTGTGAAATTAATTCAGTGCCATGAATGACTTCATTCCTGTTTGACGATGCTGAGTTCTTGTCGCCATGTGCGGATGAAATTTCAGTGATAACAAATGCCCCCTGATGGATGAGGTTAGGAGCATACGTATAGCCGAAATCCATCAATGTTTCTTCTACTGAGAATGTTGTTGTAAGAGAGAGCAATAGTGAGACCGTTCAAAGCGATTCGTTGGAGAAGAAAGGAACCGGTAGAACCCGACCTTTCATAAGGTGTGTAACAATATACAATTGTGTACAAACGAGGTGGGCATGCCCCATGCTCGTGTTATGTAACTCTGACAAAAGATGATGGAAGTGTTGGTGTAGATAACTGCAGCGCCCTCGGGGGCGGTAAAAGGCAGAAGACAATTCTGCAAAGGAATATACTCTGAACAATAGGCAATGATCGCGGTAATAAGCAGCGATGATGATGTGGGAATTGATGGCCCTACCAGGTTCAGAGGTCTTCGACAAATGATAAAAAGAACTGCAATAGTCGCAAAGTAAGACCCACCATAACATGAGAAAGTGTTGGCGTCGAATGTTATGGGGGCCAACGACAGCAAGGAGCAATAGTGTTTCTCCCTGTGCCGTCCGAGATCTCTCATTAAATGGAGAATGAGAATCAAGATATTGTCGCCCTTCTGGAAAAAGTGTGTTATTTTCGACAAAAGGGGAACGCGACTCCCAGGAGCGAAGGGCTTCATAGAATCTACTGAGGGGAGGAAGTGGCAGAGGTACATGGATGAAGTCAAAAAGTGGGAAGACTCAAGACTGCCCTTGGTTGGAGGATGTATGAGATAAAAAGTGGTCGCAACCGTGTAACAAGGTTGAGTGTCAAGAAGACAACAAGACCAGTGGTAAGTTGTGCCAGAGGCAGGACAAGGTGAACAAATTCAGAGGGTAGAGGCAAGTGACCTAGGTAGTACTCTGAAGATATGGACGATGCCGGCAAGGGTAGATGAGATGTAATACTCCAACCAAGGGTGACATGGGTTGCGTGTGGCCAAAATGAAGCAAGTTGTCAACGGTGACGACAAAAGAAAATGTGAAGGCTGGAAATAAAGGTGTTTGTACAATAAATAATGAATAAGTTTGGAAAAATGTACAAATACAGAAACGGGTGCCCCAGTGTGAAATGAGTGCCCCAAGGAGGGCAGAAATTTCTTGGAAAACAGATGAAGGGTGGGGGCCCCATTGGTGAGTTTCTGTATGAGGTAGGTCAAATGAACATAGGTTCACAGATGGGCAAACTGATGGTGGATGAAATGGAGGGTTCATGATCCTGTGGAGGTGCAGGTAAAAAGAATAGAACCATAAAGAGATGATCTGGGAGTCCATATGGGAAGCTAGAAAAATGAGGAGAAGAAGTATGTGGTTGATGTGCAACATGATGCAAGACTATTGGGACTCCCATCCCTAAAGGGTAATGAAGAACAGCATGAGTGTCAAAAGTGCCAAAAGGTGCTATGAATGGGACAACTCATGTGGGTAAGAGAGCTACCGGGTAACAGTACCAAAGATGCAAATGGAGGTGTGAGTACTGCAGAGCCGGGAATGAGGATCCTAAAGGCAAATCTCAGAGGGTGTGACTGGAAATGGAAATGTAATACAACGGGGGAGACTACATGCCAGTGTTGAATATATATACCTGAAGGGATGATGTCGGTGACCGATGAGCAAGTACCTATGCAGATAACAACCAAATACCCAAAGTGAACTATATCTGAAGAGAATCAAAGATATGAGCATGTATTTGACAAATGTGACTATGTGCGTGCGTACCTGACCATGATATGAAAAAAAAGGGTGTCCCGGGGGCCTAGGACGAAAAGTGACCCAGGGATGGCCGTGATGTAGGTGGCGGGATGCTGATCCCGTGGCTGAAGACGGTTTGGAAAATGGACACCTTGGGCTCCCGGAATGGTGAGTGGAAGTTTGGAAAAAGGCCTATATATAGTTGTAGGGCCCACATTGCCACCTCATTTGTACTTGCTGCTACAGTGACTGGACAAGCAGATTACAGAGGAGATTTGGAGTTTCATAGAGCACGAGGTATCCGATCGACGGTGTGCGAGTATCAGGTTAGTGGTCTGATCATCCTGCATAGAAATAGGTTTCCAATTTTTGGGCAGGGTAGGTACGGGGGGGCGTACAAGGGGTTTGAGGGGATTTTTTATAGGATGTGGGCCCACATGCATGGGCGATTCAGTGGAAGGCGCGCATACGTGCGCGCCTGTCCACCGAATAGACGCACATGGGTGCATGTGAGGGGGAATTTAAGGCGCGCCCTAGGGGCACGCCTGTGAGGTGGATAGGTGCGCATTAGTGCATGCCTGTGAGGTGGACAGTTGCGCTCTTGAGCGCAGCTGTAAGTTGGACAGGCGCGCATATATGCGTGCCTGTGTAGTGAATAGGCGCGCATATGTGTGTGCCTGTGGGTAAAAAAATCGCGCCTATGAGGCAAGGTGGAAGGGTAAAAAATGAGTCTTTTTTATGCATTGGATGGTTGCAGAAGCTGATATAGGACTCTGTGTTGTGTGCAGGTGGCCAGCAGTGACTATGGTTGTGCGATGGCGAGAGCGAGATTGGTCTCAGTTGCGAGATGTTGTGGCCAATGCGGGGCCTGCGGTGCGAGCGACTTTAGCAACCTGTGGGTTGCTAAAGTTTTTTGAGTGCCCGTTGATACGGGAACAGGAGTACTTACTGCAGTTCTTGCTCCAGATGTGGAGTCTGGAGCTGCACTGCTTCCTCGTGCGAGGAGAGAAGATCCCCTTCACTGCAGTGGAGGATGTGTATTTTTTGACTGGGCTCCCCTTTCGAGGTATGCCCCTACCAGCAGAGCCTGTGTTGTCGGGGGATACATCCCTGGCTACGATCGTCGAGCGATATTGCTCAGGCGAGAACATCATGTCTAGGACTGTAGTGAGTGTGAGTGCTATAGACTCCCTGACGCATCGTTGCATAGCGGCGATGATTGTTCGTGTGTATGGATCACTGGCGACCCAACGGATTAGTGGTGGCCAGCTGCTGGTGCTGGAGAGGGTGGTGGTGGGCCGTGAGCGGTTCGCATAGGGGCTTACGCTGCATGCGTGGATGATCGCGCAGTTGGACCGTTGTCGGTCCACAGGTACAGGAGAGTTTGCTTTCGGCTCGATCCTGGTAGCCTGGTTTTTAGAGAGGGTGTCGATGTTGCACCCGAGGGTTCTACTAGAGGCGCCAGGGGCACGAGAGCCACGCTTGAGGCGATGGTCATCAGTTTTGGTTCACCACGGTGGTGGCGAAGGTGGCCACTATTTTTCGGCACAGGTGGCGCAGATATGGCGGTAGATGTTGCAGGTGATACTGCAATACCCCTATGTTGGGGTTGACTTCCGGGGAGACTCGGACATGGTGTTGCCTCCTGGGGAGGCTTTTGACCATCGAGGTATGTTGAGTATTGTGTATGTTTTTTATTTATATGATCGTTTGAGATATCAGTTCATATGTATGTGATATAGATGTTGATATGATCTTTTGTTTGTTTGTTTGTTGCATGTGCATATGTGGCACCTCGCGGGCGCTAGGTAAAGTTGCAGAGAGTGCCGGTTCAGCGAGAGCCGGAGACTGCCGCATGGAGAGAGGCGTCAGCGGGATGAGGCCGCGGGGTGACCAGCAGAGCCCGAGAGGGCAGTGAGGAGGCACCGATTTGATGACCCTGGTGCGGGACCATCACACGCTCCTCCGGCGACAGTCGGAGTAGATTTTGATGATATATGTCATCGTCTGGAGATGGTGTTACAGAACATGCCTGAGGGCATGTGGATCCGCATCCAGGACGAGGGGTTCCTGGAGAAGTGTATAGGAGTACCGCCACCATGGTGGAGTATAGTGTGACGAGCATCTGTGCTTGCCGCGATGACGAGTGGACGCCTATCGCCGGGGTAGGAAGGCCCTATGGGTGGTCCTCCACCATCACCTGGGGTAGGTGTGGGTGGGCCACCACCTCCTTCTGAGGGAGGAGCAGGTGGGGCTGCGATAGAGGCACCCTGATTTATGTATGATGTATACTGGTTTTTGTTGTATATAGGCTGGTGAGCCGATTTTTTGTACCGAGGTGTGGCACTGGCCTGCGGGCAGATGTATTTTTGTATGTAAACATTCAGATGGCCAGAGAGGCCATTATATATATATGAGTATACATATTTTGATATCCTGAGGTTGTCTACATGTGTTTTTTGTTGATGATGATGATGTCTATTTTATCTATATGCTGTGACAGGATGTATGAGATGTTCTATGTATGTGTAGCTTGATGTGATATATGACAATCTAACACCATGTTAGATATTTCATCTATTGTTTGATTCAATTGTCTTGGAATATGTGTAAATGTAATGGAATCAAAATGTCAAGATAATAATCTAACCTGCAGGTATTTGCGAAAGAGGCACAGATCGCGTACACGGTAAACACTGTTGAGATGGAGAACGACTAGTTGAGAGTCAAGGAAGACGCTAAGGTGGCGAATATGATGACGCTAGGCGTCGGCCAGGAGGCCAATGACCGTAGTGTATTTGGCCTGGTTATTGGTTGCTGGTCCCAAACAGATGTCGCTTGAATGTAGCATTTCATGTGAGGGGGTGTAGAGAGCCCAAGCAACCGAAGCGAGATTTTGCGTCCAACGGCTGGCGCCGTCGGTGTAACCGATGTGGTAAGCTGGGGGAGGAAGCATCTGTCAATAGCACAAAGGATAGTTTAGACGAGAGGGTAGGAGAAAAAAGATTAAAAACACTAAAAAGAAGAAATAATAACCTAAAGTAGGGTGACTACTTCTAAGCATAAAATTTCTTGAGATATAACCCATTGACGGGTTCCTTGAGGGAGAGGCCTTCGGGGGAGGCCAGGATGTATGTGCCTTTGGTGAGGCAATGTTGGATGATGTAAGGGCCATGCCAAAGTGATTCGAATTTGCCATGGTCAAAGGTATCATGGGTGATATCATAGGCCAGGACGAGGTCGCCTTCGCGGAATGATCGAAGGTTGACATGGCGATCAAAGGTAGCTTTGGATCATTTTTTAGTTGCCTCGTTGTTCTGTAATGAAGATCAGCGATCTTCATCCAGCGACTCCAAGTTCAGCAAGCGCTGCTCCATTGGAGCAGTGTCAGGTAATAGCTCAATTACGGTGCGTAGGGTGGGAATTTTGCACTCGATGAGAAGAGTTGCCTCGACCCCATGGACTAAATGAAATGGCGTGAAACCTGTAGCGGTATTTACTGTCGTTCGATAATCCCATAGCGTGGAAAATAACATATGATGCCAATTGGTTTTATGTTTATTAACCGTGCATTGTAACATGGTCTTGAGGACTTTGTTCACTACCTCGACCTGTCCGTTTGAATGAGGGTAATAAGGTGAGGCAAACTCGTGAGAGAAGCCTAACCGAGATGAGAGTTCAACGACAATCTCATTCTCAAAGTTTTTCCCATGATCGGAAACAAGTTGGAGTGGTACTCCAAAACGGGATATGACGTGGTTGAAGAAAAAACATGCTGCAGTGTCAGCAGTGTTGTTGAAAGTGGACATATCTTCGGCCCATTTGGTGAAGTAATCAATGGCGACAACAATGTATTTGTGAACATTGCTGGAGGGGGGATTGCAAGTCATAAATTCGATGCCCCATTTACAAAAATGGCCCACAGTAATGACAGGGTGAAGAAGAGCGGAGGGAGCGCGGGCTTTGTTGGCATAGAGATGACATTGCTCACATCGTTTCACGACATGAATGCAATCGTGAAACAAGGTAGGCCAAAAGTAACCAGCTCAGATAATCTTCTGAGCCGTGGATATACCCAAAATATGGCCTCCACAAGTGTCGTTGTGGCAGTCGTTTAAGACTCTGTCGGCCTCGTCAATAGTCAGGCAACGACGAAGAATGGTGTCGACGCCCTGCCGATATAGGATGTCTCCAATGAGGAGATAGCGGGGGGGCCTGATGGCGAATACGCCGACGATCATCTCGTGATAGATGGTTACCAAACTTTTGAGTTCGTAGGTAGATGAGAAGGTCGCCATACCAAGGATCATCGGAAGCGATGTAAAAGAGATGTTCGTCAGGAAAGTCGGTGTTGACGGGGGTACTAGTGATGTCAGAGGGGAGGGTCGTGACAAGTTCGGCGAGAACGAGGGCCTTCTTACTCTTAGGTGTTGATAAATCGAGGTCATACTCCTGGAGGATAATGATCCATCAAGCAAATTTTCCATTAACTTGTCGACGGCTGAGAAAATATTGCATAGGGTTGGAATCGGCGACGACCTTGGTGGTGCGAAGCAGAATGTAATGGCGCAGTTTTTGGACTGCAAGGACAACTGCAAGAGCAAGTTTCTCTTCGTGTTTGTACTTCAAGGGTGGTCCTGAGAGGTTCTTACTAACGTAGTAAATGACATGTTCACGATTTTCATCTTCGAGCTGGATGAGGACGTCGGCTACTGATACAGCTGATGCTGATACGTAGAGGATGTAGTCGCGATTATAGTCAGGTGCACTGATTAAAGGTGCATTTGAAAGTTCTTCTTTAAGATCATCAAATGACTGTTGGGCATAGTCATCCCAGTGAAAAGGGATGTCATGACATAGTAAGCGAAGGAAACCATGTGCGCGTATGGCATAATCTGGAACAAAGCGTCGAAGGAAGTTAGCTTTGTCCTGAAGACTCTGAAGTTGTCGTAAATTCCAGGGAGGTGGAATTTCGGTGATAGCTTTGACTTTGAGGGGGTCCACGGTAATACCGCTTTGGGAAACGATAAAACTGAGGAGGCGCCCTACGGTGATGCAAAACACACACTTGAGGGGGTTCAAGCGGATGTTGTACTTGCGACACCATTAGAAGATGATTCGTAAATCATTGAGATGTTGGGTGCATTTCTTGGATCGAGCTATGAGGTCATCCAAGTAAGCGAGGATGATTGCAGCCAAATCATGAAAGATGTATGTCATCGCCCGCTGAAAAGTTACGCCGGCATTTTTTAAGCCGAAAGGCATGACACGATATGCAAAAGTACCCCACGGGGTAATGAATGCGGTTTTGTATTGATCGGCTGGGTGAATTTGAATTTGGTTATAGCCAGAGAATCTGTCCATAAAGGAGAGAGCCTCATGACCGGTGCAGTCGTCGATAATTTGATCGATGAAAGGCGTTGGAAAATTGTCTTTTGGACATGCGTTATTGAGATCTCGAAAGTCTGTGCAAACATGGATGGTGCCCTATTTTTTGTCGACGGGTACAGGTTTGGAAACCCATGAAGTGTAAGCGATGGGATAAATAAACCCGGTCGTACGTAATTTATCGATTTCGGCTTTGATAGCCGCGGCTTTAGATGAGTGTAGCAGTCGCTGTTTCTGGCGAACTGGTGTGATGTCCAGCCAGGTGTCGATGCGATGCTTGACAATAGATGGGTTAAGGCACGGAATTTATGTGTATGACCAGGCAAAGATATCCCTATATTCCTGGAAGAGGGATTTATATGCGGCGATTTCCTGAGGAGTGCAAGCAGCTCCAATGATGATTTCTTCGACGATGTCATTTTTAATGGAAATGTCGATTTTGATGGTGGGGGAAATTTTGGCCAGATTACCTTCTTCAAATGCGTCGGGGGCAGGAATGGGGTTGTTGAACCAATCGATAGGCCCTGATGGGATAAAATCTTTGGATTTGACCGCGTAAATGGGGTTTTGGTTAGGAGGCATGAGGGCTTCCTGTGGTAGGAAGAGTGCACGATGATGTAGTGCGTCCCAGGGATAGTCTGGGCATTGTAGCTCTTCCAGGATTTCCTCGTCGCATTGGAAACGCCGAGAATTCAAGGGGTCGTGAGTGATCTCAACGCTAGTGTGATTTCCCCCTGCTGGAGAAGCAAGGGGAATGGTACAAGCAGATGGTGAGGGTTCACTCGACATGAACCATATGTTGAAGTACTGAGGAGTACCCGTGGTGGTTGGGTGGAGAGTTTCCGTAGGGGAATGAACAGGAGAGTTGGGGGGATTGCGGGGTGAATCCTCGGAGATGTCATTAAAGAACCATGGAGGCGTTGGAAGTGCCTCAGGCTCGGGAGAAATGACATGAAGACCTGCTACTGGCAAGGGAAGGTCGTTGGTCATCTCTGTGGGTCGACGAAGCAGGGCCAATTGACGTTTCCTGTATGCAAGGATCATCAGACATTGGTATGTAAAGTGAGTTAATGAATCGTAGAGAGAGAAAGGGCATCTCATACATTCATTGACTGTAGTGGTGACATAGCAAATGTCAGTGATGTTTGAAGAGGACATAGCAGGGCGTGGGTTGTTCTGGAAGTTTTTGCGTACAACAGCTAATGTCTGTCGAAAGCATGGCAGTGCTGGGAAATGATGGGTGTAATGGCCATATTCTAAACATATAGCACACACAAATTTGGTCCTCAACCCTTTACTACTGGAAGGTTGATTGGTAGTAGGACTAGCAGTAGTGACGGGTGTTGTGGGAGTTTGATTTAGTGGAATCAAATTCCGTAATTCAGGTAGGGATGGACAATTGTTAGTTTGGTGGCCCTCTTTCTCACATAGTGTGCAAGGTGGTGGGATGCGTGGAGGAAGTGGAGCGGTGGGCTCCTTTTTCTTTCTCCTGCCCCCAACTGTAGTAGTGGGGGTAGGGAGTATGGGGGTAGTGGGGGTAAGGACAGGAATCATCATGGGGATTCCTTTCTGTGGGGGAAGGGATGGTCGAGGGACCATCTCTGGTGGGTGTAAATACCAAACTGGGATTGCTAACACCATATTGGGTAGTGTGAGCGTTGCGGCTACCTGGAAAGATTCAATACCGGGGGGAGGGTAAAACAAGGGAATTTGAGTGAGGGGTGGGGGAATTGTCTCCCAAACGGGGTTATGCCCCTGATGGGATGTAGATTCGTGGACTGTTGGGGTTGACGAGTGCACAGGAGGCTCCGGCTGGAGTGGTTCTGCAACTATTGAGACGTCAGGAATGACGGAAGCCTCCTGAGGAGGAAGAGTATCCTCCGTGTGAGTTCCGTTAGATGAGATGACGTAGACTTGATTAGGGGGAAGGAGTGGTGGTGCTCCATGGTATGTCCCTAATAGGGATGGATCTTTGAAAATCCCAGGACCCATCTCTATGAGTGGATATGCGTCTTGGTTGGTGTGAATGAGGGGAAGAATGTTATCGAGATTGGCAAATGGGTTTGGCTCATAATGTGAGAATTGGTCGATGGTTACAATCTTTCCGTTGTGGGGGAACATGATT
Source organism: Picea engelmannii (assembly GCA_009831015.1). NCBI lineage: Eukaryota > Viridiplantae > Streptophyta > Pinopsida > Pinales > Pinaceae > Picea > Picea engelmannii. Next base: position 95,915 of record ML799282.1, read on the forward strand.
GTGTGAAAGACAGATGAAGCCACTGCCTTCATAGCATACATGTAGCTACGTCCGAACAAGATATTGTAATCGAGTGGGGCGTCGATAACTTCGATGTCAATGAGAATAGTTTTTCCCTTGAGTTCAACGGGGACATTTTGGAAGAGCCCTTCAGGAGATGATGGTCGTCCGTCATAAGCTCGTAAGGTGATGGCGGAGGGTATGAGTTCCGAGGAACCAAGTTTCTGCCATACTGTTTTGGACATGATGCATGTAGATGCACCTTCATCGATGATACACCGATGAACTGTGATGTTCCGTATCTTTACTGGTAGTTGAATAGCAACCAAGGCGGGAAGCCGAGGTTCGCTATTGTCAAGATCGAAGGTGATGAGTCGAGTATCGGCAGGGTTGACTGCCCCCAAGGCAGAAAGTAGTGATTTCCATTGCGTGGGACAGGTCTGGAGAACTTCCAATACTGACATGGCAGCCGGGGATTGTGCTAAGTCATCTACCAAGCTATAATTATGAGCTACCCTAGCCTGTGGGTTGTGAACATTCCTGCGCAAGGGGATGCGAGGGATGCGTAATGGTGGTTTGGTGGAAGGGAGAGGGATCACCAACGGGGGTCCCGTCGATGTAGGTTTTGTCTCTGGAGAGATAGGAGTAGACTCAGCTGGCGTGTGATACTGACGATTGCACGTTTGTAGAAGGATCTCTTCCTCACTGGTGAGGAGGATTGTACGCTCTACTGGATTGTTAGGGTTATGGTATTAGCCCACCTGAGGTGGGGGATGCTGCGTGTCATGTTGGGTGTTTATCACACCTTGATGTGGGATAGGGTTTTGCAGCATGGCGGGAGGGGGTTGTTGCACATACTGTTGTGGTGCCTGTTGAGGGTCAGTTTGTGCAGGGGTATGGGGAAGACTACCCAAGTCTTTCAACCTTTTGAAATCAACGATCTAGGGGAAATGGTGAGTGTAATGACTGAACTCGCCAAAAAGAGCACAAGGGTGGATGGTTTTAACATTATTTTGCCCTGGGCGTTTGTTGTTATTGCCCCCTTAGGGGTTTTGTTTCCCTTGGTTCTGGTTGCCCCCAGTGGGTTGGTGTTGTGGGGGTTGATTCCCGCCTTGACCAGGGTTGTTGTTATTCCTGTTCCATCCTTTCTTCTTGGAATTGTTCGAAGGGTGAGTTGGGTTGGTTGTGTTCAACTTTTCAAAATTTTGGTATTGTTGAGCAATAGAAGGTTGAACAAAATTTACCCTCGCATGTGGATGTGGGGGAGACATGGGTTGTGGAGGACCAGGAAACGAGAAGTATGGATTCTGTGGTGGTATTGATCCATAAGGTACATAGGAAGGTGTAGCGCCTTCGCTAGTACTATAAGTTGATGTTGAGGGAGTACCACTAGTGGCTGGAAGAGGTGGATGTATGGGAGGTGCCTATGGTGGTCCACTGATAGGTTGAGGTATAGCAACAGGATATGGTTGTTGATAAGGTGGTGGGGGGTAATAAGGAGTGCCCCCATATGCAGGTGGGTATTGAGGTGTTCCATACATCGGTGGTGGTTGGGGTTGTGGACTATGGTGTGTGGTAGCACCTATTAGTCTGTCGGCTGAGTGCGACATCCCAGGTTTGTCTTGGCCAAATGGCACAGGTTTTGGAAGATCTAGAAGTACCGTGTATAAGTACCCTGACTGTGCGTAGATAAGGTCATACTATTGAGCCTTACTAATAGCTTCCTCTTCAGATTGCGGGAAGGTGGAAGCGACATCCTTACCAAGTAGAGAGACAAGTGATCTAAGAAACCAGTCAAGACATTGTTGCTTGGTGGTTTCTGCTTTACACAAACTACGTCTCCTACGCCACTCATGAATGTGGTCAGCGATGTGGGTGGTTGAGGTCTATTTGAAGTTAGACAGTAGTTCTAGACCATTTTCATGGTGGATGGGTAATTGGAAGAAGGTCAAAAATTATTTGGCCAATGACTCAAAGGTCCCATGGGACCCTGATTTTTCTTTGACATACCATTTGGTTGATGGGCCAGTAAGTGTGCGTTGAAATAATCGCAGTCTGATGGAATCATCCATGATGCTATTGGAAGAACACCATAGATCAAAAGGTCATGACGTGGTTGGCAGGATCATCCCTTGCCTTTCCTTCAAACTTTGGTATGTCTGAAGGAATTTTTGTTGGCATTGCAGGCCATGTGGCGTCATGCAATATAGGATCATTGGTGAGCTTGGTGAGATCTGGTATGTTGAGAGAGGCCAGATATGGAATCTGTAGTGGGGTGGGAGGATTAGCTCCAGCCATAGTGTGTTGTGAACCTGACCCTTGAAGGGGACTAGGTGGGTTGGTTCTCCCTCCTTGAGAGGAAGTGGGTCCTCCGCTTCCGTGCAAAGGAGAGCGAGTGAATGGATGACCTTGGGAATTTGACCCAAGTAATGTAGAACCAAGCAGAGATGATCCTAAGATGGTAGAACTCACAGGAGTGTGTGAAGGAGGTACCGATGAGCGGGTACGACCAGATACTCCCCCTAAGATAGGAGGGAGGTTGAGCAAGCGTCATGAACGACGGGGGTTCTGTGGTTCCCCTATGATGTCAGACTAGTTGTGAAAATGTGTGCCAAAAGTGGTGAGAGAGAAAAATAGAAACAAGAGTCATTGTTGTGACTATTTTACACAATATATAAATCAAAGTCAAACAGTAATCAGATGTGCATCATACATAAATGAGAAAGAAGCATATATATGGGTAAGAGGGTTTTGTCCGCGTGGGGGAATCAAAATAAAGAAAATGCTCGTGTCCTAGAAGACGTAACGTCCTTCCTCTCAAATAGCACTGGACCTTCCAATAGTACTCAACAGTGGGGTCTAAAGTCACCAGCTAAGACACTAGTGAAGGATGAAACAATTGGTTATAATGAGGGGTAGAGGGGGCATATCCCGAAAGAGCTGGCGATATTTCCCAATAGCCACACAAAATCCAATCAAGGTGCAATTGCAGCCCACAATCGCCACCTGGGTAGATGTCCTAATTTTGGTCACTAGGTACCTCGGTCATAGTGCGGCATTTAGATTTTCGGCCTAAGAAATGGGTCATGAGCTGGATCCCGTCCAAGAGGTGGGTGCCTCAAGGGGGGACGCACAGAACAACCGGACCTCGGCCTTCGACCCTTCACGGGTATCTCCCTACCTTATGGTGATTGGAACACTGGACTTGGAGGATTTTGAAGTTCCCTATTTGACAACCTCTATGTTTGAAAATGTGAGAACCAGATAACGGGGAGTTATTTGGATGCCTATCCCCGAAATCCTACCTAGACTAAAAACTTCTTTTGGCACCTCCTGTGGAGGAAAACTTAGTGAGTTTTTAGAAAGTTTTTAGATG
>ML799282.1:99975-119512 GCA_009831015.1 Picea engelmannii
AAGTATGATTGTCCAACTTAGATTATAAATCAAAGCAAGCCATCCACGTGGCAAAATGCAAATAAGGGAAAATGATTTTTATCCACCTAAGTGCCTATGTTTGTTTGACTATCCCCTTTATAAGTTGAGGGGTCTAAGTGGTGCAATATTTAGAGCATGCATAACATCATTCTTAATAAGGAAAATGACTTTCCCCACATCCCAAGACCTTACAATGTAAAATTTTGTGCAAAATGCGCGACCTCTAGTGTAGACAGGCGTGCGCAGAGCGCTGATGCGTGTTCAAAATCAAGAGACAAAGCGCATGCGTGCAACTACAGACTGCGGTAAAGGCGCATGCACGCCCGATGCACGTCTGTGGGGTGAAATACTCGTGCGCCTGTGGAAAACGACCGAGAGAGGAAATACGGATGGATTTCTCTCAATTCTCCCTTGAATTGACTGGTTAGCAGGTCGACAGAGGCCGGTTTGTGCACCTGCAAGTTAATGAAAGCAAAAGGAAAGCAAAATAAACCCAAATGAGGAAGGAATTGATACCTAATCCCCAGTACGGTCGCCAATCTGTTTGCACCCAATTCGTCACTTGGTGAGCAAATAAAGGTTGCTTACATGCCCAGTTGGATCTTGTTGAGAATGACAGCTGTAGAGGAAAGGGTTAGAGAAAACAAAACAAAACTATAAGCAAGAATTAAATTAAAACAAACTAAAACTATGAGCATATGGATAAAGGAATAACAAAGATAACAAGACCAATATCACCAATGTTTTTAGGCTGATCAATAGATGAAATCAAAGCACAATGAAGGAAGGGGACTATGAGTCCCTTCTTTCTCCAATGGAAGGCTCTTGTGCCCTCACAAACTTGCTCTCCTTACAATAAGAAAATGAGAATGATGGTGAAAGAACTCCAAGAACATTCACTCAATGGAGAGGTGAATGGCTCAATGAAATGGTGCTAATGTGTTATTTCCAAGGAGTGAGTCCTTAAAACAATCTAAGAAGCATAACATTACATGAAATTCCTTCAGAAAATGAGGTTTCCTCATGGATTTTTATAGCATTTCATTGGGTGATTATGTAACTCTTTTGAGGTGTGAAAAGGGGTTATTTAGGGCTTAATTAGGTCTTTGACCAGCCTACCATGCGGATTCAGCTCAGATTTGGGAGTCAAATCGGCTTGGGATCTGATCCATAAGTGGTTGGGAGGCCGACCAATTCCATAAATGCGTCGTTTAGCAGGTGCGCGGGTTTTTGCGCCAACAGCCGCGCATCGTGCGCGCATGCACACATTGTACGTTCTTGTTCCGCGCATATGCGCGCGCACCCAACTTCTGTAAAGCGCCCTTCAATTTTTGGTTACTTTGTATAGTTTTTGACCCTTTTGAAATGATATGAAATTAATTCAGTGCCATGAATGACTTCATTCATGTTTGACGATGCTGAGTTCTTGTCGCCATGTGCGGACGAAATTTCAGTGATAACAGTGTCCATCATCGTTGCGCTAATTTCACTGAAATTTTTAATGAACTTCCAGTAGAAACTAGCCAAACCATGAAAACTTCTCACCTCAGAAATATTTCTCGGTGATGGCCAATTTTTTATCACTTCCACCTTGTCTGGATCCATCTTTAATTCATTTTCCGAAATAACAAAACCCAGATAAATGAGCTCTGTCTTCATAAATGAAGATTTCTTCATGTTAATCAACAACTTCTCCTGCTATAGCTTCTTCATCACAATGGCCAAATGCTTCAGATGCTCAGCCTTGGTCGTGCTGAAAACCAATATGTCATCTAGATACATGATGACAAACTTACCGATGAACTCCCTCAAGACTTCATTCATTAACCTCATAAAGGTACTTGACGCATTCGTCAAGCCAAACGGCATGACTAGCCATTCATACAAACCTTCGTTTGTCTTGAACACTGTTTTCCACTCATCGCCTTCCCTCATGCGAATCTGGTGATACCCACTCTTTAGATCAATCTTTGAAAAGTAGTTTGCTCCGCTCAAGCAATCCATCAGATCATCCATCCATGGAAATGGAAACCTGTATCTGATGGTTATCTTGTTGATGGCTCTTGATTCGGTACACATTCTCCAACCTCCATCCTTTTTTGGACTGAGTATCGTTGGAACCACACACGGACTCAAGCTTTCTCTAACCAATCCCTTGTCTAGCAGCTCCTGAACCTGCTTCTTGACCTCTTAATTTTCTTGCGGCGTCAACCTGTACGTGGCTTTATTCGGAAAACTGGCTCCTAGTATGAGTTCTATATGATGAGTCACACTCCTCATCGGTGGCAATGAATGAGGTAATTCATCCACCACGATGTCAGCGAACTCTTCTAGTAGTTCATGAATCTCCTCTGGTAGATCATCCACTCTTGTGCTAGTCAGAACAATCCTTGGATTTCTGACCACAAAGAATTGTGTATCTTCTTTCATCTTCACCTCCGTAAGAAGCTCCTTCCCACTCATGAGAAGTACAATATTTCTTACTTCCGGCTTCACCTCCTTATCCTTTATCGGAAGCAACATATGGGTTCTCCCATTCTTCTCCAGGGTATATGTATTCATCTTCCCATCATGAATCACATTTCTATCATATTTCCATGGTCTACCCAACAATAGATGACATACATCCATAGGAATGACATCACATAGAATCTTATCATTATATCCTCCTATTTTGAATTCAACCAGGCATTGTTTTGTAACGATTACCTAGTGTCCTTTTTGTAGCCACGAAACTTTGTATGGACTCGGGTGATCAGTTGTATCCAGCTCCATCTTCTCTACCATATCAGTTGAAATGAGATTATCTATGCTACCGTTGTCCACGATAACCTTGCATACCCTATCCTTGGTCTTGCAAGTTGTTCTGAAAAGTATGGTCCGTTGAGTTGAACTCTCCACCTCCTTCTCAGGTGTCAAAAGGAATTTTCGCATCATCAGTGACCTTCCTCCTTCTACATCTTCCACCGCAACATCTCGCCTCTGCACCTCGGTGATGTGAGCTTCTCCGATGTCCTTCTTTTTCTCTAGACACTCATAAGACTTGTGCCCATTCTTTCCACATGTGAAGCATGTGATTACTCCACCTCTTCCTCTACCTATGGTATGAGGAAAAGCGTTTGCATCAGCATAATCTCCTCTATGCTCATTATGATGTCCTCTTTGCTCAACATGTTGTCCTCGCTGTGAACTTCCACCTCTCTCAACTTTACCCTGAGGTTTCTTCCAGTCGTCCCTGGGCTTCTGGTATTTATCTTGGGAAACCGACTTGCCTATGGGTTGGCTTCTACCTCAGCCTCACGGACCTTGCTTTCGGCTCAGCTTCTCCTTAGCTTTCAAATCCATTTGATAAGCATCCTCCACAGTTCGGATGGTTACCAGGCTCATATCGTCCTGGATATTGTGTCGCAGGCCATTCATATACCTGGCAACTTTCTCATCATCGCTCTCCCGATGACCTGCCCTGATGATCAGTCAATAGAATTCCTCAGTATATTCTTTAACTGTCATTAGCTTCTATCTCAGGTTCTGCATCCTCCTGAACAGAGTAATTTGATAATCTCTTGGGATGAACTTTGCCTTCATCTTTGCAATCATTCGATCCCAACTTTTAATTTTCTGCTTGCCCTTGCAGCATCTATCTACTTGAAGCTCGTCCCACCATAATGTTGTGTGTCCATTCAAACTTGTGACAGCATGCCTGACTTTCTTATCCTCTTCGACATCCTCATAGTAGAAGTAGGTTTCAAGAGCTCTAATCCAATCTAGAAGCTCTTTTGCATACAGATTTCCCTCATAAACTGGAATGTCCATTTTCGCCTTTGCACCCATCCGTGCAATTTCTTTGATTAGACGTTCATTGGCTGCATCCTTAGTTGCAACTTCCTCTTCTCTTTCAGTCTCAATTTCACTGTCAGAATCACTCAGATCCCTTGCACTGGCTGTGTGTCTTTGCATTGTCTCCATATCTTCAAGTCTTGCTTGGGGATCATGCATTTGTCTTTCTATGGCTGGATCTGCCATCTGCCTACCTCTTCGTCGTGGAATTTCCCTATCCTCTAGATCGAGTGTCTGCGCGTCCCTTCTCCTGGGTGGCATGGTGAATTCTCTTCCCCTCTGCTACAGAAAGCAAAGAGATTTTCTTAGCTCTGATACCACTCTGACACGGTTGCACCCTCGAGGCACGTTCGCTCTCAGGATCTTCTTCTTCTCATGGCCCAAAGAACTCAAATGCCCTTCTATTTCCCTTATGGGAAATATGCACCCACAGAATTCTTCGAAATATCTCCCCAAATGGATTGGGGATTCGGACTTCGCAGTTTCGTGAGTCCTGAGGTCGCGTAGTTTTGGATTCTCAAAACCCCGAACCCCGACGCAATTCAACGCTAACCCTTAACTTTGAATATCAGAACTTCTGCTATCACGATTTCAGAATTCGCGATGCCAAGCAACTCGTCTTACTGACTTTCGATGCCCAATATGTCGAAACTCCAACTCACGTGTGAGTTGACCTTTCCACTTCCCGTCACTTCTATCGGGATTTCGGACTTCGCGGGATCGCGAATCCTAATGCCAAAATGTTTGGGACTTGACTTTCCCCGAACTCCAATATGGTGTGCCACCTGTCTTCCACCAACTCCTGTGGCCCCACTATCCTTTCACCGTCGGGATATCGCATTTCGCAATTCCAAGCTGTGAGACTATCCTGCCCTCGAAAACCCCTATGCTCTGAACCCCATCTTCTTTGGATATTCTGACAGGAATCCCAAATGATGGATGGCTCAGGGCTCATCGGGATATCGCGTCCCCCGATATCACAGTTTCTGTTGCAATAACTTAGAGGTTCAATCTACGAAACCCTGATAAACGATTTGTGTATGGATCCAACGGTCCTGGCCGACTTGGATCGACGCTCTATCTGTCCTCAGCTTCAACCTTTGGGAATACACCACCGTATCTCCCCTGCACATCCACAAGATATGATGGTTCACGGAGCTTCACGGATTCTCCTCAGAGAATACCGACCGTCTGTTCCTTCCGGATGAATTTTGTGAAAGTACCAGGTGCTCCTTTCCACTGAACTCGTTCGCCTTCTCGTAAACTTGCAGCACCTGCTTGAACACTTCAAACACAACTTCTTTGTGCAATCCTTTGACGAATTCGAAGACTCTATCCTTCCTGAGCTTTGATATGACTCTGAGCCTTAGAAAAGATTCCTTGCATGCACTCCTTCGACTCTAAGTGTTGAAGTCTCCTTCGACTCTGCGCACGCCTGCAGCAGTAGTCTGTCGTTGCTTCACTCAAGTTCGCAACCTTGAGATCCATTCCTGGCCTGCGCACTCCTTGCACAACTCCTCTGCCCAACTACACCCTTAGGATGAATGAGGATAAAATCTCTCTCTATCTAAACCCTCTGTCAACGTACTCCTTGCAGACACTTCAACTGCACTCCTTGCAGGAATTCTCTGGCTCAATTAGAGAAACAATTGAAACTCATTCCTTCTTCCCTTTAGACTTCAATTCACACATGAAATCATACACACGGAATATAAAAGCAAATGTATAACAGGAAACAAACATTCCTGAGCATATCAACATCAACACATAGAGAATCAGACACAAAACCATGAATTTGAACCAATCTTCTTCTATTAATTCAAATATCAGTACATGGGTGTTCTCTACACAACTCTCTTCTTTCTCTTTCTCTCCTTCCTATGTTCTATGCTCGGGCTAATGTTATAATGATACAACGAGGGTTTCTATATATGTTTCCTTCCTGCTCTCTAAAACTGTCTAGTCTAGAATTAAAATCCTATCTACTAGAATTAACTACTTTAAATGCCGTCTATCTATGAAGGACGAGAGCTATCCGCTCAAGGTCCATTACAATACATAAAGTGTGCCTCATTAAATCTCTTCATTAATGTCCATGCAACAGTTTCAAGGTGTTTTCAAAAATTTGTGTTGGACGCCTTCCAGCTGTCTTCCACTTCCACGCTGGCTCGCTTGATGTGTTGGTGATGCTCTTGCATCAAGAAACCTCTTCCAACAAAAACCACCTCCCTCACCTAGAGAGATATCACACGCAAGCTCAATAGAAACTTGCGTTGGCCATCAAGCCACATGCAGTCCAGCTTTGCGTGGTCACCATATCCAACTGGAAATACAAACACAGCCTCTCAAAATGGATAAGCAATGGCTCGAGGCCTCATAGTGATAGTTCACGTGAATGCATGATGAGTAATTCCCGCAGGGGTCGACACAGACTCCACGTCTCAGAACGGAGGTGAAATCGGCTCTTTAGAAACAAACACAGGCTTCTCAGCTCATAGAATAGAGGTGTACACATATTTACAGAGCCAAACACAGACTTTCCAACTAGTTCAACAATCATAGGATGGTCTCATAGTCACGGCTTCAGGACAGAGCCTCCACGCACGGGTTCGATCAGTTAGACAGAGGATGCACATGGACTATGAAAGTCAACATGGGATTTTCAACTCTCAGAAACGCACGAGGATTTCTATGCAGGGGTCAGGTTAGTCATACTATCGAAGGCTCCGTATGCATTCAGGAAATCGGGTAGAATGGAGGAGGAACCCTTCTCATGGCTCATCCTGGCCATTTTATTCTCATGTGCCAGGGTTGACACTTGTCACCCATGGAACTGCATGCATTCCACCAACACGCATCACCCTTGTACGTCCTCCCCTTGCCAGAAACTTAGGATAAAACATAAAATGCACATGTCTTTTTGGAATAATATTAAAATATTATTCCCAGGCTTAAGCCCCCTAGGCTAAACACTTAGCCCCTTTTCCCACCTTCCAGCCCCTAATCCCTTGCCTTCTCTATGGAATCTTAATCCCCCTTCACTCATTCATCATGGTCAGTCTGCACCTGGCGGTGCTTACAATTTTATTAAATGTTTTGCATACATACAAGTACAAAATCAGGCCCTTGGCCTCCAACCCTTAGGTTCTCTGGCCTAACAATCACATAAGCCCACCATCTTATACAAACTTGGCTCACCAACCTATAAAACATAATTACAATTTCTTTCAGAACATGGTTTGCAACGGGGCTCTGCCTTGGGGACACTACACCTGATAGTGATCTTGTTGATGGCTCTCAAGTTTGTACACATTTTCATCCTCCATCTTTCTTTGGGCTCAACACAGTTGGCACTGCGCATGGACTCAAACTCTCCCTATCCAAACCCTTGTCTAACAATTCCTGGACTTGGTTCTTTACCTCCTCATTCTCTTGAGGTGTCAATATGTATGTTTCTTTGTTCGGAAGACTTGATCCTGGTATCAAATCAATATGATGGTTGATACTTCTAATGGGTGGCAATGCGTTAGTTAGCTCATCCACCACTATGTCGCAAAAATTATCCAACAATTCATGAACTTCTTCAAAAAAATCATCCATCGAAGTACTAGTAAGGATAACTCTGGGTTTCCTCACCACAAATAACTGCATCTCATGTTCTTTATTAACTTCTTTTAGGAGTTCCTTCCCAGTCATGAGGAGTATGCTTGTGTTGGCTTCCCCTTTCACTTTCTTCTCCTCTATTGGAAGCAACATGTGTTTCCTACCATTCTGCTCCAAGTTGTATGTATTCTTCCTCCCATCATGAATGACATTTCTGTCAAACTACCATGGTCTTCCCAACAAAATATGGCATACATCCATGGGAATTACATCACACAGAATTTCATCTTTGTATCCTCCTATATTAAATCCAACCAAGCATTGTTTAGTAACCATTACCTGGTGTCCTTTTTGCAACCATGAGACTTTATATGGCTCTGGGTGTGCATTTGTCTCCAACTCCAATTTCTCTACCATCTTCGTGGATACTAAGTTATCAGTGCTCCCACTGTCAATGACCACCTTGCATACTCTGTCTTTAGTCTTGCAAGTTGTCTTGAATATTTTGTTCCTTTGTACAAGCTTTTTAACTTCTACCTCTAGTTTTAAGAGAACGTTTCTCATCATCAGGGATGTTCCATCCTCTGCTCCTTCTTCTTCAACATTCCCTCTTTGTGCTTATGAAATGTGAGCTTCTCCTCCTTCTTTCTTTTTCTCGAGGTATTCCCAAGACATGTGCCATGTATTTCCACAGGCATAACACCTTATTCCTCCTCTTCCTATTCCTCTAGGAGAGTTCCTTCCACCACCCTATCTCCCTCGGGAACTTCCTCATATTTCAAAGTGACTGTGTGGAGGTTCAGTATCATCCTTGGAGTTATGCACCTTGTCATGGGAAACTCCCTTTCCTTTGTTCAGGACTGAGATTTTACCTCTACCTTGCTGGCTTTGTTTTCTGGCCAACTTCTCTTCTACCTTTAGGACGAACTAATAAGCATCCTCCACTGTCCTTACTGACATCATGTTGATCTCATCCTGGATTTCATACCTCGGGCCATTTATACACCTGGCAATTTTTTCTTCATGCCTCTCTCTCTGTCTAGCCCTGATGTTCATCTTATAGAACTCCTCTGTGTATTCTTTGACTGTCATACCTTTCTGTCTCAGATTATGTAGCTTCCTAAATAGATTGATCTGATAATCCTTGGGCATGAATTTAACCTTCATCTTGGCTACCATCTTGTCCCAATTCTTTATCTTCAATTTACCTCTACTTCTCCTCTCACCCTGCAGTTCGTCCCACCACATTGTTGCATGTCCTTTAAGCCTGGTGACAGCATGTCTCACCCTTTTCTCCCCATCGACATCTTCATAATCAAAATATTTGTCAATGGGCCTTATCCAATCTAGCAGATCTTCAGCATCCAAATTGCCTTCATACATTGGGACCTCTATCTTAGCTCTAGCTCCCAATCTAACAACTACTCTCAGAAAGCGTTCTTCAACAACGCCTTCTCCTGCAGCTTCTTCGACCTCTACATATTTTCTCTCTGCATCGCTGACGTATCCATCATCAGGTTCTCTTCTTTTTGTTTCTTCCATCGCTTCCAACCTTGCATGAATCTCTCGCATCTCTCTTTCTACAACACGATTGTCTAAAGGTGGCTCTCCTCATCTCCTCGGCGAAATTGTGTTGACTATCTTTACACATAGAGTATAACTTTGAGTTGTTTTCCTCCTTTCCTTTGCCTATTATCTGCAAGAAAAACTCTCACTCTGATACCACTTGATGTAGACCCCCCTTCTCCCCTAAGGGTTGCGCAACCTCCCGGTCTAGGATCGATCAAGAACCTGAGTCTGATTGACTCTTTGTCCCCTTAGGAACCTCAATTAACTAAATAGGCCCCCTTCTTCTTAAGGCACAGATTCTATGAAACCCACAGGCTTATCCTTAACACCTTAAAGATTCATCATAATTAGGCATTAGTTCTCCTCTAACTAAGCCCCTTCCCTCACGTGACCACTGGCGGTGACCACGCGCTTAAGTAAAAGGTGTGTCGTGATTTCACGTTTCGCAACTCTGGTAGTATTGCTACTTTATGTTGGTGTCATATGTCACTCCTGGTTTGCAGCAGGAGCAGAGCCCAATGCCCATCAGTTTTATGTCATGATTGGTTTATAAAGAGGTGATCGAATGGAAGTAAATTCAATACAATATCGTTTTAACTCAGATTTCTGGACTTAGGCTATGCATGGTTAGGTGAGGTCTTGATCTAAATTCAGTCAGTAGTTTGCAGTAAAGGTGAGCAGAAGAAAGACAACTATGAGGGAGTGAAAAGGTCTATTATGAGTATGAATCTTCCAGCAGTCCGAAGGGGAAAGATTTAAACACAAGAGCATTGAAATAAATCCTGACAGCATTACAATAAAACCTTTATATAACATTGTCACAATACTTCATGTGACTCAGTCAATCATAAAATCTTTCAATACTAGATGGAAACCAGATGGAATAAGAAGTTGACAGTCATTAGAATAGAAATTTAACATATAGATACATAACCAAGGAAAATCAGTGCTTCATTAAAACTATACAGCGGGGAGCTTAGCTCTACCAATGATGGATACAAAAATGAAAAAAATGCCTTCATATACTTGGAGAAAAACCCAACCAAAGCTCTGAGTTACTGCATTGAAGGCATTACGTCTGCATGTTTACTGGAAGACTATGCATGCAGTCTCTGGACCATCGTGCACTTCGGTCAGATGCCACCGTGCTCCAGAACGGGCTTGGAAGGAATTGACAAACAGACAGTCCTCTTCTGGGATTTTTATTTATGGTGGAAACGATGTTCACCCACCATCAACTACTTCAATAACTGCTTCCTTGGGATTGGAAATGACCCTAGTCAACTCTGTATCTTTGGGACGTGCATGCCTTCTCATGCTGCCACCTAGTTCTTCTAAATGGCTTCATGGTAAGACGTGGAGGTAGATGCGATGACTGGGGCACCTGACGGGAAGTGGCAGATGAGCGGTGATCGGGCAAGGGTGATTTGGCATACTAGATGTGGAAGTGAGATGAGGAGAGACCAATGGATGGATGTGGCAGATCTTGTGGGGGGAATGGAGATACGGTGGTGGGATACGATTTGTCAAGGGAGAACACGTCTCCTATGACGAGGCGACATGGTAGGGAGAGGGAAAGGTGTGGGAAGACAAGAGGGAGTGAAACGAAAAAATGATATTCCACAAGGGTGAGTGGAAGGCAAGTGTGTCATAATGAGACAAGGGGGAAACGAGTGATGTGACTGGTGGATAGGAGGCCTAGTGGAACACAGGTGGAAAGAGGAGGGGGGGTGCGACGCAAGGAGGAGGCACCATGATAGCAAAGGGGCTCACACTGGAAAACTACCCATATCAGACCCCCCCCACCCATTAAAGGTAGAACGGTGGGGGGGTCTAGGATGGGACCTCAACCGTAGATCTGGGCACAGCTCGCCTGACCCTCCATATCCACGCATTGGAAAAATGTCATATTGGACCCCCCCCCCACCCTTTAAAGGTAGAACGACGGGGGGGGTCTGAAATGTGATCTCAATTGTATATCTGGGTGTGCATTTCCTGACCGCTCAGATCTGTGTGTTGCATAATCTAGGTTTCTTATGCACCCCCAACTTGGGATAAGTGGGTTTTTAACCCATTCTTTGCCACTTTTTCGCCGAAGGTGACACTTCATAGGAAAACACCTCACATACAAGATTATGCACTAACATTAGGCTCCATGGGGGATGGCTTGCTCCCTGTGAGATGCCAAGAACTATTTTGCAGATTCAGTGCCTTGTTGTTGGGCTATGGAGTCATTTATTAAGCCAAAAACAAACCTGAAAACAGTATTTACAAAATCAGAGGAGCCTTCTAAGGCTCAAACAAAACATTTCTTCAGGAAATTCCCATTCACAGGGAAATTAAAAACTTCTTCACCCTCCAAATCCTACAACCTATAGGTGTTATTCAAAAACACTTTAGAGATTTTGAAGGGCCCAATCCAGAGGGCTTAAAACTTGTCATGTTTGCCTCTATCCTATCTGGGTGCATCCCATTTAAGTACTATATCTCCCATCTGGAAATATTCTTTCCTGACCTTCCTATCAAAGACCTGCTTGATCTTCTGTTGATGATGATAAGCTATGTTCATTAACTTCTCCCTGGTCTACTGCACTTCCACCATTTGATGGATTCTTCTAACCATATGGTCTGTCTCTCCTTCATAATATTTAAAGAATTTAGCTACAAGTAGAGCTAGCTGAGTGGGAAAAACAACTTTTGTCCCATAAACAAGTTGAAAAGGGGAGGTGCCCAGGGATTTCTTTGTTGTCATTCGGTTGGCCCATAGAACGAATTTGAGTTTTGAATCTCAGGCCTTCTTATTGTCTCCCAATAATCTTTTAATGAGATTGATCAGAATTTTATTGGAAGACTTTGCCAATCCATTGCCTTCAGGATAATAGGGAGTGGAATGAATGAGTGAAATCTCAAACTGCTCACAGAACTTAACCAGAGGCTCAGACCTGAAAGAGGTAGCATTATCAATGACAATTCTGCTGGGGAAACCAAATCTTGCTATGATATCCTCCAGGAAGTTGATGATAGCTTTGTGTGAAGCACTCCTGGTGGGGATAGCTTCTATCCACTTGGTAAAATAGTTCGTTGCAGTCAGGGTCCATTTGTGTTGGTTTCTTGAGGGAGGATTAATTTCTCCAATGAAGTCCAACCCCTACTGTTGAAAGGGTGTTGAAGCCACTACAGGCTTTAGTGGCAGAGATTTGAGTTGTTGCTTTCCTGAGAACCTTTGGCATTTGATGTGGGCTCTAACCTCTCTGCAGAAATCAGTGAATAAGGTGGGCTAGTAGTACCCATCCCTAAGAATTCTATAGGTTTTGGTCTTCCAAAAATGATGTCCCCCATAGAGGCTGCTATGGAAATCAAATGTAACTCTTTGGGCCTCCTGTGGGTTCAGACATCTCAGAAGCACTCCTAGAGGGTCTTTCCAATATAAAACCTGGTCAATAAGGAAATACCCGACTGCCTTGAGCTTTAAATCTCTTGCCTTGCTTTTCCCCATTCCATCAGGGGATCTTAACTCCTACAGGAAATATATAATATCTTTATACCAAGTGCATTCTGACAATGGAGGGTTGCCTTCAGAAAACTCAACCTACTTATTTTCTAGGAAAACATTGATGAAGTTGACCCCCAAGGCTTTACAATTGGATTCAGCCAGCAACATGGCTAAACCCTGCCATTTAACCAAATTGGTGGGATTTATCTCCAGGTCAAACTCAAGGATCTTGACAATCCATTTACTCCTTCTCCCATTTATGTCAAACTGTATAAGGATGTCCTTCATAGAGGCTGAAGGAACGTATGCAATTACCTTTGAGTGCAAGACATAGACTTTGAAATCTTTGAGAGCTTTCACCAAGGCATAGGCTTGTTTCTCCATAATGTCATACTTTATTTCTGCATCTCTCAATGTCTAGCTGAAAAATGAAATGGGTTTCTCCAACCCTTCAATATTTTTCTGCAATAAAACAACTGCCACAGTATCAAAAGAAGCAAACAAAAAAATTAGAAAGTCCTTGGAGTAAGCAGGGTTGATCAACATAGGTTCCTTAGTCAATGCCTTTTTAATTTGGTTAAAACATTCTCTGGGATCAGCAGTCCATTTTACTTCATTTTCCTTCCTGAGCATGGCAGTGATATGCTTTACTAATTTGGCAAAGTTTAAAACGAACCTCCTCAGAAAATTAATTTTGACCAGGAAAGATTGGACCTCTTTCTTGGATCTGGGAAGTGACAAGGTCTGAATTGCCTCCACCCTGCTGGGATCAATTCTCACTCCCTCTGCTGATACTATATGGCCTAACAACTTCCCCTCCTCTATAACAAACAAATATTTCTTGGGGTTTAAGGAAAGGCCAAACCTTCTGCATTTCAAGAAAACCTTCCTTAAGTGACAACAATGCTCTTTATTAGATCTGAAGAATATAGTGATGTCATCCAGATAGATCACCACAAACTAATATTTATCCCCAATGAATGCTATGTCCATGTCTCACTCAAATGTTTCTCCTGCATTCATTAATCCAAAAGGCATTTTGGCATACATGAATGTGCCCCAAGGAGTGGTGAAGGTTGTTTTTTTCTCTATCCTCAAGAAAGATTGTGACTGATTATAGCCAGAAAAACCATCAATCATGGATATCTTGGATGCACCAGTTACCCTTTGCAATATGTGTTCCATCTTAGGTAAGGGGTAATTGTCCTTTCTGGAGCTTCTGTTCAGGTTCCTAAAATCAACACAAAGTCTGATTTCTCCACTCTTCTTTCTTACTGGCACCAAATTAGACACCCACTCAGAATATCTCGAAGGGACTATGATTTGAGCATCCAACAACTTCTTTACTTCTTTCTCCATGACAGGCAGCAACATCAGATTAATCTATCTTAGCTTATTCATGAATGGCTTAGCCTCTTCTTTCAGTGGGATCTTATGCTCATTGACAATTGTGTCATATGTCTTGAGGTCTTCATAGGTCCAAGCAAACACATCAGAAAATTCTCTTAATAGCTTAGCATACTTGGCTCTCAGCTCCCCTAACAGGTTGCTTGACAACTTGACAAACTTTGGATCCTCCTCTGTGCCAATATTGCATTCAGTTACATCATCATTCCCATTTGAAACCTCACCCTTCACTGCCACATCATTCCCATCGAACAATGTTTCTAGAGGGACTAGTCCCTTTGGAATGTGATTGCTAGGAAACTAAACAATATGGTGATTAGCAATTTTATTTAAAAACACCTCAGGGTGAGGGTTACCTTCAAGATCAGGATCTTGATCAATGTGCAATGTAGAGAACTCATCAACAAACTCAAGAAATTTTCTAATTTCAAGATCATCCTCGAACACCTTCCAATGCTTGATATTGTCCGGCACAGATGGCCTATATCTTATCTCAACATCATATTTGATCCTAGGTGGCAGAGGTATCCTAAAATGCCTAGCTGAGACAGCTAGGGAATCATCCAAAGTATTTTCTTCTCTTGGAATAAAAGAAATGTTGAAAGCTGAGAAGAAATTATCAATTAGGTCCCACACCTCATTTTTGTAGTTTCTGAGTCAAGGATGTTTAGCCCAAGAAAATTTTTTGACCTACTGGACTATCAACTCAGCATCTCTGAATGGTACTACCTCTTCAATTCCCATCTCTTTTGCAGCCCTTAAACCTAAAACAAGAGATTCATATTCTGCCACATTATTGGTGGTTTCAAACTCTAGATTGTATGACAGGGATATGGTTTCCTAACAAGGGGATACAAAAACCACTCATGCACCAGCACCTTCACTAGAAGAGGCTCCATCGAAGAACATATTCCACATAGAGGTAGTTGGAGGAGGTATTTCCTAATCAAGCAAGGGTTGCTTTCTAATTTCAAGAGGGACTTCATGAGCATCAGTGAGATGTAACAAACTAGACCCCAAATCCGTGTGAAGTATATAGATAGGAAGGTTAGTGGGGTCTGCTTCATCACTGACAATGTAGGCCAACTGAGCTTCTCTATACAATCTTCTATGTTCTCCTCCAAAGACTAGAATAGTGGCATATGTGAGGTCCATTTGTAATGTTCCTCCAATATTTTGAATCCAAGATCTTGGCAATAGCATGCCAAACTTGAGGGGGGCAACAACTACCACAATTTCCATGACCACACTCTTTATTGGCAGCTGAAATAAGAACACCACCATGTCTTTGATGACTCCAAGACATTGCACCCTCCTTGAATCAAAAGAGTACAAATCATGATAGGCCTTGGTTACTTCCAGTCCCAATTCTTCCATTACTATCTTGGGCATGAGGTTATGGAAAGCTCCTGAATCCATCAGGAAATTATGCAGCACCTTATCATGTATGTTCAGGGATGTGTAGAAGGGAGAGGATGAATCATCTTTGTCTTCTACCATGGGACCTAGGATGACTGTTGGATTTTCATCTTGGAGATTTACTGAGTTTGTGGTAAGATGAGGTGGCTCAGACTGCGATAGTTTAGAGAGGTACCTTTTGAAAACTTCATTTTTAACAAGTTCTGAGAGGGGTACGGGAATTCTGATCTTTTGAATTTCATGCTCGAAACTAAAGGAGGAAGAAGGCTTAGGAATTTCCCTTACCTCTGAGATGGGATCGTTGGTTGTTGGTGGGAGATTCTAAGTTTTCTTTTCTTTGGTGATATTTGCCACTTGTTTAGTAGGCTTCTCTGCCATTAGGGGTTGATCAGACTTCTCTTCTTTCTTCTTTGACCTGAGGTTATATTTATTGGGACTGTTATTATTGGATTTCTCCCCTTTGCTCAACTCATTTATTTGACTGTTCATGAGAGACTCTTCGTCATATGTTTCTTGAGTCAAATGTGGAAAAGGGGAGGTGTCTTCAATAAAGTGAATTTTAGGACCAAGCTCATCTATCTCCTCTCTTTCCTCATCAGCAACAAGGTTATTTTGGAGAGGAGTTTGAATTCTCTGATCATCTCTATCTTTGTTCCTATGTTCCCTTGGCATAATCTGTGGAACATTTTTGTTTGGCCTCCTGAAATTTCTTCTGTTATCGACGTTCTGAGGATTTTTGTAAGTTTGTTTTCCCTCTGCTTTCATTTTCTCCATCTCTGCAGACAGAGTCTTTACCATCTTTGTCAACTCATCCATTTGAGAGTAAGTTGTAGGAGAACCAGATGTGGAGGCTTCAGATCTATTTTTGGGTATGTCTTTATCAGCTTTATTTCTGAGTCGATCAACAGCCAATATATTCAACTCAACTTCCACAGCCGAGTCCTGCATATGACCTAGGGAAGTGGCTCGTCTTTCCCTCAAAAAAAGGCAGAAATCTGGGTCAAAAGCATTGGCATAAGTAATTTTGGCTGAAGATTCTGAGGCTTTATCTCAGCAAGGATCTTATTGTACATCTTATTGAACCTCTTGGAGAAGTCAGAAACATACTCTCCTTCCTTTCTCTTCAAATATCCAAACTCTGTCATGTAATACATGAAGTCTTTATTATCTCCCCACTGTCTCAAAAAGGCTCTATCCAAAGCCTCTATCCCATCGATGGATCCAGGAGGTAGGGCCCTAAACCACTTCCTAGCCTCTCCTTCAAGTCTATGAACAAAAATCCTCATCCATATGTCTACATGCATGATGACATGATGATCTGTGAAAATGTAAAAGGCTTCAAGGTGTTCATCTATAGTTATGTCCCCTTTGCCTGTAAACCTGGGCAGTTGCTTAAGATATCCATCTGTTGTAAGGGCATTGAGAGGTTGAGGTAACACAAGGGGAGCATACATAGCAGCTATAATGGCCTCCATCCTGGTCATGGGGGGATTCACTCCTGCCATAGGGATATTAGGTGGAGGAGAAATAGGAGGATAAGAAGTTCGAATAGGGGATGATTGAACTGAGCTTCCAAGTGGAAAGGGAAAAAATGGAGGATTCTAAGGAGAGTCTACAGGACTGGAGTTGGCAAAGGCTTCCCTCTCTACAATGGCAGGAACAATAGTAAGAGGAGGGGTGGTAAAGCCAGGAGTAGGGAAATATTTTGTGGTCCTGGACCTAGGCCAAGGTACAAATTCAGGGGAGAGAGGAGTGAAAAGGATTTATCCCTCCAATCTCAGACTGGGAGGGGAAAACTCAGTAGGAACACTCCCAAAATTTAGAGTTCTAGAAACTCTAGTAGAAGGTATGACAGGGAAATGTGAAGAAGTCAATGGAGTTTCTAAAGAAGGAGATGGAAAGTTATCAGAAATACCTGGTTCAGTAGTGGAAATGATCCAGGTGGATATCGGTGGCCACCCACCTTTTTTCACTGGCTCAAAACAGTTTTCTGACAATTTTGGCAATTTACTATTTTTAGCAGTTTTTAACTTCTGGGGCCATTTTGAGGGCCCAAATGAAATTTTTTTCGAGATAAAGGTTCTCAATGATATCCAAAGGAATAATTTATCCCCCAAAATGAATCTCCTCGACAATAACTTTCCAACGAGCTATCACACACCTAAAACGGAGATCGTATGCAAAAGTTACGACCCCGGGAAGTTGATGTACTCACTTACCCAAACGGGGCCCACATGAATTTTAGCGCCTCATCTCCTAGGGTTAGGTTTTTGGATTTCTAGGGTTTTTGGAATTCCTATTTATTGTAAAAAGGCCTTTAGAACCTCATTGTAACCATATTCTTGCGAATGCGAGTAGCTGTCACATCTCTTCTCAGAGATAAGCTTCCACCATTCTAGCGAGTCTTTCACTCTGTATTTTTACAGTCTCTGTACATTTCTTTCATTAATAGAAATATTGTATTACTGTATATCTGTGTTTATGGTTGCATCTCTAATACATTTCTATTATATTATTGAATATCTGTGATATCTCTGTGCATTTATTTATTATATCTCCGATCTCATTTCGTGCCGAAAATAATCCGGATCGGGAAACTCCTCCTCCGAAGCCTTTTCCCTTTCTGATAATATTTTCTAAATCTGATTCAAGTGTCGCCAAGGGCAGTTGCGGGGTAGACCTCGTCTATCTACCTCTAGAAGCCACGACTGAAACAACAGGTTCTCCTTAGTGGATTCGTCACAATGGAGTCTCCGGGTGCACAGTACCAATCTTGAAGGGCTCTGATGCCTGATGAACCTTCAGAATCAGAGGCTCAATGTCATTCAATTCTGAGGAAAATATTCAACTTCATCCCCGACAATGGTGCCAGAAATGTTGGTGTCAAATGTCACTCCTATATTGCAGCAGGAGTAGAGCCCAATGCCCATCAGTTATATGTCACGATTGGTTTATAAAGGGGTGATCGACTAGAAGTAAACTCAATACAATATTGTTTTAACTCAGATTTCTGGACTTAGGCTATGCATGGATAGGTGAGGTCTTGATCTAACTTCAGTCAATATTTTGCATTAAAGGTGAGAAGAAGAAAGACAATTGTGATGGATTTCAAAGGTATGTTGTGACCATCAAGCTTCCAGTAGTCCGAAGGGGAAATATTTAAACACAAGAACATTGAAAGAAATCGTGACAGCGTTACAATAAAACCTGTATATAACACTATCACAATACATCATGTGACTCAGTCAATCATAAACTCTTTCAATACTAGATGGAAACTAGATGGAATTAGAAGTTGACTATCATTAGACTAGAAATTTCACATATAGATACATAACCAGGGAAAACCAGTGCTTCATTAAAACTATACAATAAGGAGCTTAGCTCTACCAACGATGGATACAAAAATGAAAAAATTGCCTTCATATACTTGGAGCAAAACCCAACCGAAGCTTTGAGTTACTACATTGAAGGCATTACGTCTGCATGTTTACTGGCACACTATGCATGCAATCTCTGGACCATCGTGCACTTTGGTGGTCAGATGCCACCATGCTCCAGAATAGGCCTACAAGGAATTGACAAACTGACAATCCTCTCCTAGTATTTCTATTTATGGTGTAAACGATGTCCACCCACCATCAACTACTTCAATAACTACTTCCTTGGGATCGGAAACGACCCCATTCAACTCTGTATCTTTGGGACATGGAGGCCTTCTCATGTTGCCACCTAGATCTACTAAAAGGCTTCATGGTAAGACATGGATGCAGATCCGATGACTGGGGCACCTAACGGGAAGCGGCGGATGAGCAGTGATCGGGTAGGGGTGATTTGGCATACTAGATGTGGAAGTGAGATGAGGAGAGGCCATTGGATGGATGTGGCAGATCTTGTGGGGGGCACAGAGATAGGGTGGTGGGATGAATTTTTTCGAGGGAGAACACGTCTCCTATGATGGGGCGACATGGTAGGGAGAGGGACGGGTGTGGGAAGACAAGAGGGAGTGAAACGGAAAATGATATGCCATGAGGGTGAGTGGAAGGCAAGTGTGTCATAATGAGACAAGGGGGAAACAAGTGATGTGACTGGTGGATAGGAGGCCTAGTGAAAGACAGGTGGAAAGAGGATGGGGGGGCGACGCAAGGATGAGGCACCACAATAGAAAAGGGGCCCACACTGGAAAAT
>ML799282.1:157390-167461 GCA_009831015.1 Picea engelmannii
ATACTCCCTACCCCCCCTACTACAGCTGGGGGCAGGAGAAAGAAGAAGGATCCCGCAGCTCCACTTCCTCTGCACATTCCACCACCTTGCGCATTATGTGAGAAAGAGGACCACCAAACCAACAACTGCCCATCCCTACCTGAATTACGGAATTTGATCCCCCCCAATCCCACTCCACCAATACCTGTCACTACTGCAAGTACCACTACCACCAACCCTTCCAGTAGTAAAGGGTTGAGGACTAAATTTGCGTGTGCTATATGTTCAGAATATGGCCATTACACTCACCATTTCCCAGCACTGCCACGTTTTTGGCAGACGTTAGCGGCTGTACGCTAGAACTTCCAGAACAACCCACACCCCGCCACGTCCTCTTCAAACATCACTGACATTCGTTATGTCACTACTTCAGTTAATGAACGTATGAGATGCCCTTGTTCTCTCTGAGATTCACTAGCCCATTTTACATACCAATGTCCTATGATCCTTGCCTACAGGCAACGTCAAGTGGCCCTGCCCCACCAACCCACCGAGGCGATAATTGACATTACTTCACCACCCGAGGATCGTCATGTCATTTCTCCAGAGCCCGAAGCACTCCCATCACCTCCATGGTTCTTACATGACGTCACTGAGGATCTACCCCGCAACCCCCCCCAACTCTCCTGTTCATATGGTGACCCTCCACCCAACCACCATGGGTACCCCTCAGTACTTCAACATATGGTTTATGTCGAGTGAACCCTCACCCTCTGCTTGTACCCCTCCCCTTGCTGCTCCAGCAGGGGGCAATCACACTAGCACTGAGATCACTCATCGCAACCCCTTATATTCCCATTGTTTCCAAAACAATGAGGAAATAATGGAAGAGCTACATAGCCCAGACTCTCCCTGGGACGCACTACATCATCGTGCACTCTTCCTCCCACAGAAAGCCCTCATGCCTCCTAATCAAAACCCCATGTACGCGGTCGAAACCAAAGATTTTATCCCATATGGACCTATCAATTGGTTCAAAAATCCCATTCCTTCCCCTGATGCATTCGAAGAAGGCAACATGGCTAACATTTCCCCCACCATCAAAATCGACATTTCCATTAAAAACGGCATCGTCGAAGAAATCATCATTGGAGCTGCTTGCACTCCTCAGGAAATTGCCACATATAAAGCCCTTTTCCAGGAATACCGGGACCTTTTCGCCTGGTCATACATGGAGATGCCTGGTCTTGACCCATCTATTGTCGAACATCGCATCAAAACCTGGCCTGACATCACACCAGTTCGCCAGAAACAGCAACCGCTACACCCTTCCAAGGCCGCGGCTATCAAAGCCGAAATTGACAAATTACGTACGGCCGGATTTATTTATCCCATCTCTTACACTTCATGGGTTTCCAACCCTGTACCCGTCGACAAAAAACAGGGCACTATCCGCGTTTGCACATACTTTCGCGATCTCAATAACGCATGTCCAAAAGACAACTTCCCAACGCCTTTCATCGATCATATTATCGACGACTACGCTGGCCACGAGGCTCTCTCCTTTATGGACGGATTCTCGGGCTATAACCAAATTCAAATCCACCCAGTCGATCAATACAAAACCGCATTCATTACCCCGTGGGGTACTTTCGCATATCGTGTCATGCCTTTCGGCTTAAAAAACGTCGGCGCAACCTTCCAGCGGGCGATGACATACATATTTCACGATCTGGCTGAAATCATCCTCGCCTACTTGGATGACCTCACAGCTCACTCCAAGAAACGCACCCAACATCTTGATGATTTACGAATCATTTTTCAACGGTGTCGTCAGTATAACATCCGCTTCAATCCTCTCAAGTGTGTATTTTGTGTCACCGTCGGACGTCTCCTTGGTTTCATCGTTTCCCAAAGTGGCATTACTGTGGACCCCCTCAAAGTCAAAGCCATCACCGAAATTCCACCCCCACATAATTTACGACAACTGTAGAGTCTGCAGGGCAAAGCTAACTTCCTCAGATGCTTTGCTCCTGATTACGCCATACGCGCACATGGTTTCCTTCGCTTACTACGTCACGACATACCCTTTCGTTGGGACGATTATGCCCAACAGTCATTTGACGATCTCAAAATAGCACTTTCAAATGCACCTTTGATTAGTGCACCTGACTATAATCGCGACTACATCCTCTACGTATCAGCATCAGCTGTATCAGTGGTCGGAATCCTCGTCCAGCTCGGAGATGACAATCATGAACATGTCATTTACTATGTTAGTAAGAACCTCTCAGGACCACCCTTGAAGTACAAACACGAAGAGAAACTTGCTCTCGTAGTCGTCCTCACAGTCCAGAAACTGCGCCATTACATTCTACTTCGGACCACCAATGTCATCGCAGACTCCAACCCTATGCAATACTTGCTCAGTCGTTGACAAGTTAACGGAAAATTCGCTCGATGGATCGTTATCCTTCAGGAGTACGACCTCGAGTTTTCAACACCTAAGAGTAAGAAGGCCCTCGTTCTCGCCAAACTTGTCATGGCCCTTCCCTCTGACACCACCAGTGCCCCCGTCAACACCGACTTCCCTGACGAACATCTCTTTTACATCGCCTCAGATGATCCTTGGTATGGAGACCTCCTCGTCTACCTACGAACTTAGAAGTTCGGTCAGCACCTTTCACGAGATGATCGTCAGCGTATTCTCCATCAGGCCCCTCACTATCTCCTCATCGGAGACATCCTATATCGGCGGGGCGTCGACACCATTCTTCGTTGTTGCCTGACTATTGACGAAGCCGATAGAGTCTTAAACGATTGCCACAGTGGTGCATGTGGGGGCCACCTTTTGGGTATCTCCATGGCTCAAAAGATTATCCGGGCCGGTTACTTTTGGCCTACCCTGTTTCATGATTGCATTCATGCCGTGAAAAGATGTGAGCAATGTCAGCTCTATGCCAACAAAGCCCGAGCTCCCCCCGCTCTTCTTCACCTGGTCATCACTGCACGCCCCTTTTGTAAATGGGGCATTGACTTTATGACTTGTAATCCCCCCTCCAGAAATGGTCACAAATACATTGTTGTCGCTGTCGATTACTTCACCAAATGGGCCGAAGCTATGCCCACCTTCAAAAACACCGCTGACATTGTAGCACATTTTTTCTTCAATCATGTCATATCCAGGTTCGGAGTACCACTCCAACTCGTTTCCGACCACGGGAAACACTTCGAGAATGAGATCTTCGTCGAACTCACCTCTCGGTTAGGCTTCTCTCACGAGTTTGCCTCCCCTTACTATCCGCAGTCAAACAGACAGGTCGAGGCAGTGAACAAAGTCCTCAAGACCATGTTACATCGCACGGTGAATAAACATAAAACCAATTGGCATCACATGTTATTTTCCACGCTATGGGCTTATCAAACGGCAGTAAAGACCGCCACGGGTTTCACGCCATTTCATTTAGTCCATGGGGTCGAGGCAACTCTTCCCATCGAGTGCGAAATTCCCACCCTACGCACTGCAATTGAACTATTACCTTACACTGCTCCAATGGAGTAGCACTTGCTGAACTTGGAATCTCTGGATGAAGATCATCGATCCTCATTACAAAACAATGAGGCAGCTAAAAAACGATCCAAGGCTACCTTCGATCACCATGTCAACCTTCGATCATTTCGCGAAGGCGACCTTGTCCTAGCCTATGATATCGCTCATGATACCTTTGGCCACGGAAAATTCGAATCACTTTGGCATGGCCCTTACATCATCCAACATTTCCTCACAAAAGGCGCATACATCCTGGCCTCCCCCGAAGGCCTCTCACTCAAGGAACCCGTCAATGGGTTATACCTTAAGAATTTTTATGCTTAAAAGTAGTCACACTACTTTAGGTCATTTTCTTTTTTCTAGTATTTTTAATCTTTTTTCTCTCACCCCTCTCATCTAAACTATCCTTTGTGCTATTGACAGATGCTTCCTTCACCAGCCTACCACATCGGTTACGCCAACGGCGCCAGCCGTTGGACACAAAATCTCACTTCGGTGGCCTGGGATTTATATACCCCCTCACATGAAATGCTACATTCCAGTGGCATCTGTTTGGGACCAACAACCAACAACCAAGCTGAATACACTGTGGTCATTGGACTCCTGACCGACACCCAGCGTCATCATATTCGCCACCTTAGCGTCTTCCTCGACTCTCAACTAGTCGTTCTCCAACTCAACAATGTTTACCATGTATGCGATCCATGCCTCTTTCGCAAATACCTGCAGGTTATATTATTATCTCGACATTTTGATTCCATTACATTTACACATATTCCAAGACAATTGAATCAAACAACTAATGAAATATCTAACACAGTGTTAGATTGGCATATATCACATCAAGCTACACATACATAACACATCTCATACATCCTATCACAGCATATAGATAAGATAGACATCATCATCATCAACACAAAAACACATGTAAACACAACATTTGGATCTCAAAATATGTATACTCATATATATATGGGCCTATCCGGTCATCCGAATGTTTACATACAAAAATACATCGGCCCGCAGGCCAGTGCCACATCTCGGTACAAAAAATCGGCTCACCAGCCTATCAAAAAGATATACAAAATAGATCGATCAGGGTGACTTTATCGCACCCCCACCTGCCCCTCCCTCAGGAGGTGGTGGTGGCCCACCCCCACCTGCCCCAGGCGGTGGTGGTGGAACATCCGCAGGACCCCCCTGCACAGGCGGCAGGCGTCCACTCGTCATCGCGGCGAGCACAGCTGCTCGTCGCACTATCCCCCGCCATGGTGGCGGTAATCCAATGCACTGCTCCAGGAACCCCTCGTCCTGGATGCGGATCCACATGCCCTCAGGCATGTCCTGTAACACCATCTCCAGACGATGGCGTATATCATCAAAGTCTACTCCGGCTGCCGTCGGAGGAGCATGTGACGGTCCTGCGCCAGGGTCGTCGAATCGGCGCCTCCTCCCTGCCCTCTCGAGCTCGATGGGTCGCCCCGCGGCCTCATCCCATCACTGCCTCTCTCCATGTGGAGGTCTCTCCGGCTCTCGCTGAACCGGTGCTCTATACAACTCCACCTCGCGCCCACGAGGTGCCAAATCTTCACATGCACAAAACAACCAACACACAATCGTATCAGTATCTATCATCATAAATATAAACTGGTATATCAAAATCACAACATAAATCAAAAAATATACAAAATCAAACATACCTCAGTCATCAAAAACCTCCCCAGGAGGCAATACCATGTCCGGGTCCCCCCGGAAGTCCACCCCAGCATAGGGGTAACGGAGAATGACCTGCGGCATTTGCTGCCAGATCTGCACCGCCTGCGCAGTAAAATAATGCCCGCCTTCGCCACCACAGTGGTGAACCAGAACTACAGACCACCGCCTCAATCGAGGCTCTCGCGCCCCAGGCGCCTCTAAAAGAACCCGTGGGCGTAGCATCGACACCCTCTCCAGAAACCAGGCCACCAGGATGGAGCCAAACACAAACTCCCTGGTACCTGTAGACCAACAATGGTCCAGCTACGTGATCATCTGCGCGTGCAGTGTCAATCCCCAGGCGAACCGCTCACGACCCACCACCACTCTCTCCATCACTAGCAGCTCGCCACCACTGATCCGGTGGGTTGCCAATGACCCATATACCCGAACAACCATCGTCGCTATGCAACGATGCAGCAGCAAATCTATCCCGTTGATACTCACTACAGTCCCAGACATGTAGTGCTCGCCTGAGCAATATCGCTCGACGACATCCCGCAGATGAGTGTCCCTCGGCAGCACAGGCTCTGCCGACAGCGATGTTCCCCGAAAGGGGAGCCCAGTCAAAAAATAGATATCCTCCACCGCAGTGAAGGGGATCTGCTCTCCTCGCACGAGGAAGCAGTAGAGGTCTGGACTCCACATCTGGAGCAAGAACTGCAGCAAGAACTCATGTGCCTGTATCAACGGGCACTCAAAGAACTTTAGCAACCCACTAGTTGCTAAAGCCGCTCGAACCGCAGGCCCTGCATTGGCCACAGCATCTCGCAACTGTGACCAATATCGCTCACACCAACAGACATCCATAATCACTGCTAGCCACCTGCACACAACACAGATTCCTATATCAGCTAATGCATCCATCCAATGCATCAAAAAGGCTACTTTTTTACCCCGAAAACTTGCCTCTAAAGCGCGGTTTTACCACCCACAGGCGCGCACACATGTGCGCCTGTGTTTCTCACAGACGCGCTCGTAAGCGCGCCTGTTCACAATACAGGCACGCGCTAGGGTGCGCCTGTCAAACCCACAGGCGCGCTTTGGAGCGCGCCTGATCACCCCACAGGCGCACACTAGTGAGCGCATGTCCACCTCACAGGTGCGCCCCTAGGGCGCGCCTTAAATTCTCCCCCACGCGCATCAATGCGTGTGTATTCAATGGATAGGCGCGCACGTATGCGCGCCTTCCACTGAATCGCCCGCGCATGCAGACCCATATCCTATAAAAACACCCCTTAAACCCCCTGTACGGCCCCCCTTACCTACCCTGCCCCAAAATTGGAAACCTATTTCTATGCAGGATGATCAGACCACTAACCTGAAACTCGCACACCGTCGATAGGATACCTCATGCTCCCGGAATCACCCAATCTCCTCTGGATCTGCTCGGAAAATCACTATTGCAGTAGGTACAAATGAGGTGGCAATGTGGGCCCTACAGCTATATATAGGCCTTTTGCCAAACTTCCACTCACCATTCCGGGAGCCCAAAGTGTCTGTTTTTCGAGTCGTCTTCAGCCATGGGATCAGCGTCCCGCCACCTACATTTCAGCAGTCCCTGGGTCACTTTTCATTATGAGCCCCCGGGGTGCCTTTTTTTCATATCATGGTCAGGTACGCACGCGCATAGTCACATTTGTCAAATACATGCTCATATATTTGATTCTCTTCAGATATTGTTCACTTTGGGTATTTGGTTGTTATGTGCGCAGGTACTTGCTCATCGGTCATCGACATCATCCCTTCAGGTATATATATTCAGCACTGGCATGTAGTCTATCCCACTGTATTGCAGTTACATTTCAAGTCACACCCTCTGATATTGGCCTTTAGGATCCTCATTCCCGGCTCTGCAGTACCCACACCTCCATTTGCATCGTCGGTACTGTAACCCGATAGCATTCTCACCCACATGAGTTGTCCCATTCATAGCACCCTCTGGCACTTTTGACACTCATGTTGTTCTTCATTACCCTTTAGGGATGGGAGTCCCGATAGTCTCTCATCATGTCATGAATCAGCCACATACTCTTTCTCTTCATTTTGCTAGCTTTCCCACATGGACTCCCAGATTATCTCTTTATGGTTCTATTTTTTACCTGCACCTCCGTAGGATCATGAGCCCTTCATTTCATCCACACTCAGTTTTCCCATCTGCGAACCTACCCTTATTTCACCTACCTCATACAGAAACTCACCAATGGGGCCCCCACCCTTCATCAGTTTCCCAAGACAATTTTTCCCTCCCTGGGGCACGCATTTCACATCGGGTCACCCGTTTCTGTATTTGTACTTTTTTCCCCAAAATTATTTATTATTTATTGTACAAACACCTTTATTTTTTAGTCATTAGATTCTTTGTCATCACCATTGGCGACTTGCTTTCTTTTGGCCACACGCAACCCATGTCACCCTTGGTTGGAGCATTACTTATCATTTACCCTTGACGACATCGTCCATATCTTCAGAGTACTCCACAGGTCAGTTACCTCTACCCTCTGAATTTGTTCACCTTGTCCCGCCTTTGGCACAACTTAGCATCGGTCTTTTCGTCCCCCTGACACTTGACCTTGTTACACGGTTGCACCCACTGTCTCTCTCACACATCCTCCAGCCAAGGGCAGTCTTGAGTCATCCCACTTCTTGACTTCGTCCATGTACCTTTGCCACTTCCTCACCTCAGTAGATTCCACGGAGCCCCTTTTGCTTCTGGGAGTCGCGTCCCCCTTTTGTTGACATCAGCACACTTTTCCAGAAGGGTGACAGTATCTTGATTCTCATTCTCTATTTTAATGAGAGATCTCGGACGGCACAGGGTGAAACACCATTGCTCCCTGCTGTCGTTGGCCCCCATAACATTCGACGCCAACACTCTCTCATGTTATGGTGGATCTTACTTTGCGACTATTCCAGTTA
The DNA here is from genome assembly GCA_009831015.1 of Picea engelmannii. NCBI lineage: Eukaryota > Viridiplantae > Streptophyta > Pinopsida > Pinales > Pinaceae > Picea > Picea engelmannii. Next base: position 165,597 of record ML799282.1, read on the forward strand.
TTTTTGTCATTTTCCGAAGACCTCTGAACTTGGTAGGGCCATCAATGCCCACATCATCGTCGCTGCTTATTACCGCGATCATTGTCGATTATTCCGAGTATGTTCCTTTGCATAATTGTCTTCTGCCTTTCTCATTACCGCCCCTGAGGGCGTTGCAGTTGTCTACACCAACACTTTCGTCATCTTTTTTCAGAGTTACATAAAAACGAGCATGGGGCATGCTCGCCTCGTTTGTACACAGTTGTATATTTTTTTTGCACGTCTCTCAGAAGGTCGAGTCCTACCGGTTCCTTTTTTCTGCAACGGATCGCTCCGAACGGTCCCACTATTGATCTCCCTTACAACATCATTCTCAGTAGAAGAAACATTGATGGATTTCGGCTATACGTATGCTCCTAACCTCATCCATCAGGGGGCATCTGTTATCACCGAAATTCCGTCCGCACATGGCGACAAGAACTCCACGTCATCAAAATAGCAATGAAGTCATTCATGGCACTGAATTAATTTCATAGCAGTCCAGAAGGGTCAAAAACTATACAAAGTAACAAAAAATTGAAGGGCGCTTCACAGTAGTTTGGTGCGTGTGCACATGCGCAGGACAAGAACGTACTCTGCGTGCATGCGCGCACGATGTGCGGATGTCAACGACAAAACCCTCGCACCCGCTAAAATGGTGCATTTATGAATTGGTCGGCCTCTCAACCGCTTACGGACCGGATCCCAATCTGATTTGACTCCCAAATCCGAGCCGAATCCGCAGGGTAGGCGGGTTAATGACCTAAGGAAGCCCTAAAGGGCTCCTTTTCACACTTTGAAGAGGTTACATAATTGCCCGAGGATCTGCTATAAAAATCCATGAAGATGCATTGTTTTTGCAAGGAATTTCAGGCATTGTTATGCTGCTCAGATTGTTAAGGACTCATTCTTTAACGATAACACATCGGCAGCATCGCTGGGAGTTCTTTCACTGCCATGCTCAGTTCTTCTCATTGTAAGGAAAGAAAACTTTGTGAGGGCCTCAAAGAGCCTTCTGTTGGGGGAAGAAGGAACCACAGTTCTCTTCCTTCATCGTGCTCTGATTTCATCAATAGACCAGCTCAAAACCATTGGTGACATCTGTCTTTTTTGTTTTTGGTGTTTGTTGTTTCTTTTCACAGTTTTAATTTGTTTTCAGTTGATATTATCTTGTAGTTTGTTTTGTATTCTCTAACCTTTCTTTCCACAGCTTTCATGCCCTGCAAGACCCAACAGGGCATGTAAGCACCCTCGATTTGCTCACCAGGTGACGAATTGGGTGAGAACAATTAGGAACAGTGGCTTTTAATTTTTAAGAACTTTTCATGAAATTTTCATCGGAAGGAAAATAAATTGAGTTAAGAGGTATCACAGGGAAACCCGGTAAGGTGATAAGCTCTAACGGCATGACAAAATTATTGAAAAAGGGGCATCAAGGCGTTATTGCACAACTATGCTCACTAGATGTTCAAACATCTAAGCCATCTATTCCTCAAGATCTCCAAAGGATCATTGATAAGCATTCCAAAGTATTTGAAGATATTCCCAAAGGTCTTCCACCCACTCGAAATCATGATCATGAAATTCATCTAATTCCTGGGAGTGTTCCTCCTAATATCAGGCCATACAGATACCCTTATACCCAGAAGAGTGAAATTGAGCGCATGGTTGAAGAAATTTTAGAGGCTGGCATTATTAGACCTAGCCAAAGTTCTTACTCTGCACTAGTGGTAATGGTATTCAAGAAAGATAGCTCATGGCGTATGTGTCCAGACTATAGAGAGATCAATAAGATGAATATTAAAGATAAGTTTCCCATTCCCATCATCGATAAATTGTTAGATGAA
>ML799282.1:169811-182050 GCA_009831015.1 Picea engelmannii
CATCTTGTACTTGAACATTTAAGTGGGGTAAAAGGAGGTTGCCCCCTCGAAGAGGCTTATTATCTGAAATTATCTCTTTTTCAAGGCGTTGAGTACTTTTCCCGAGGTTTTTCTATGCTATATTGATGTTTGGTTCTTAACAAAGTATATTTTCTAGGATTGACCTATGGTCATGTTATCATCGAGTAAGAATCATATAAGAAGACACTAGTAAGACAACATTCAGGACAATGAATGGCCATTATGATTTTTTGGTGGTGTCATTTGGCTTGTCACCAACTACTTTTATGTGTCTAATGAATGGGGTGTTTAGGGATTACCTGTACAAACTCATCATTGTCTTCTTGGATGATATTATTATCTACTCCAAGACAAAGGAGGAGTATGAGAAACATTTAAGAATGGTGCTTCAAGTGTTGAGAGGGAACCAATTGTATGCCAAGTTAAGAAAATTCACTTTCTATAAAAGGAAATTCTATTGTTTGGGACACATCGTGTCAAAGGAGGGCATAGAGGTAGACCTCGAGAAGATTGAAGCAATCAAAATTTGGTCAGCATCAAAGAATGTTTCAAATGTGAGATCATTTATGGGATTAGTTTGATACTATAAGAGATTCATTGAAGGTTCCACGTCCAATCACTTCATATAGAAGAAAGGAACAAAGTTTGAATGGACTACCAAATGTGAAGAGAGTTTATGGCATTTGAAGGATTTGTTAACTAGCGCACCTATTATAAATGTTTCATATCCATATGAAGATTTTGTTGTGTCAACATATGCATACAAAGAAGGACTTGGGGGAGTCATTATGAAAAAATTCCATGTCATATGTTATGAGTCAAGGAATATTAAGGAGCATGAAATAAATTATGCTACCCATGACTTCTATTTGGCAGCCATAGTTCATGCCTTAAAAATGTGGAGGCATTACCTCATGGGAAGAAAGTTCAAGTTGAAAATAGATCATAGCAGTTTGAAACACTTGTTTGAGCATCCAATATTGAATTCCATACAAACTAGATGGCTAGAATTTCTCAGTGGATATGACTTCAACATCAAGCACATCAAGGGAAAAGAGAATAAAGTGGTTGATTCACTCAGTAGAAGGGTGCATTAAATGCATGCTATAGACATAAGCATGTATAGTTCATATTTAAAAGATATAATTTTAGAAGTTGTAACATCAGACCAACATTATGTACAAGTTAAAGAAAGTTTACAGTAGATAAATGTATAACAGAAATATAAAGATTACAAGATAGAAGAAGATGGAATTCTCTTGTATAGGAATAGAGTTTATGTTCCTAATTCTCTGGAATTGAGAAATTTAGTTTTAAAAGAGATGCATAGCATACCATATGTTGGAAATATCGAGTACCAGAAGACAATTTCAATAGTAATAAGAAAGAATTTATGGTCGGGAATGAAGAAAGATGTGGTTGATTACATAGTCAGGTGCATGGAATGTTAGAAATTGAAGACTGAACATAGACATACAACATGATTGTTACATCCATTTCCCATTCCTGAATGGAAATGGGAGGTATTTATAATATATTTTAACACCGAGTTTCCAAGAAACACAAGGAATCATGGTAGTGGTGGACAAACTTACAAAGGTTGCACATTTTATACCAGTGAAAATAACTCACAAGGCAACCAACATTGCATAGATTTATATGAAGGAAATTTCTAGGATACATGGTGTTCCTAAGGAAACAATATCAGATAGAGATACCAAGTTCACTTCCAACTTTTGGAAGGGATTTTTTAAGGGATTTGAGACTCACTTGAATTTCAGCACAACATATCATATAGAGTCAGATGGGAAAATAGATAGAACTAACTGAATAATTAAAGACAATTTGAGGATGTATGTAATGGACTGGCCTTCCAAGTGGGAAGAATACCTTCATCTAGTTTAGTTTACTTATAATAATGGGTATCGTGCATCATTGAACATGAGCTCATTTAAATCCTTGTATGGAAGGAAATGAAACATGTCAGTGAGATAGGATAACCCAACATACGGAGTAATTATTGGGCCAAAATTGTTAAGGGAAATGGAAGAGCATACGGTAAAGATCAAGAATAATTTAAAGGTTTCATGGGATAGGAAAAGGATTTATGCATATAAAAGCAAGACATAAATAGAAATCAAAGTGAGTGATCATGTGTTTTTAAAAGTAAAAGCTAAAATGATCTCACTAAGATTGGGGAGTTACCCAAAGTTAACAGCGAGATATTGTGGGTCATTTGAAGTTTTAGAGAAGATAGGACTAGTTGCATACCTTCTTACATTGTTTGCATCCATGAGAATTCATAATTTGTTTCATGTGTGACTATTAAGGAAATATGTGTATGATTATAACCACGTGATTGATTGGACTGTGATCTAGGTGGAGCATGAAGGGGACTTTCGGGTGGAACCATTGCACATCTTGGATCGAAAAGGCAAATTTCTTAGGAAAAAATCCATCGACCTAGTAAATTTCTAGTGGAACTGTTGTTGGGTTCTAAAGATGTCCTAAAAACAACCTCTATGCATCAACCAAAGGTAGGCATTGGCACAAGCATTTTACTTGTTGCCTACGTAGGTTCTTACCTTATGTTTTCAATACCCATCCTCCAGAGATGCAACACCTGTAAAGGAACAGCAATCGTAAAGGGAACAACAGTTGTTCTATTCAAAGGAACAACATGATTTGCAAAAGGAGCAACAATCGAAACAAAAGGAACAGCAGTCGTTACATTGGGCCAAACTAATGTTGAATTAATTGCATTGTAGTATTTACCCAACTTATCTAATTTGTCAACCCGGGGTTCGTTAACTGATGAAGCACATGCAAAGTATATGCAAGATTGAGGCAGGACTAATCTAATATAATGTTTAAGCTACAACTGAAATTGAATCATTAATCTAACACGCGACTGAAATAGAATCATTAATCTAACACACGACTTGGAATAGAATTAATCTAGTTGTGTAAATGAAATTAATCTAGTTGTGTAAATGAAATTAATCTAGGAATGAGAAATTGAGTGAAGGAATTAATCTATAAATGGAGAACTACATGAAGGAAAAGCAAGTACAACATCTGAAGAGTTAAATAACACAACAACATATGTGATCGCATGCCAATGAAGCAATCTTCTATTACAATAACCAAATCAATATTCATAACAAAATAATAAAAGCATGAAAACCAAAACCATGAATCAAAGCTAAGAATCCCTTTCTCTTTCGAATCCTAATGACTACCATTAATGACTACTCTAATTCTCTACTTACAACTGATTGAAGTCTAATTGCTCCTAATTGAATTCTCATGAAGAGAGAGCACTCTCTTTTATACATGAGAGCCTTGAAGATAAGATAACCATCTCATTATTACAGATCCACTTCTCTCTCAACCTATTTCCCATTATTACAAAAATATAATCCCTTTAAATCCTCACACATATCTCTCATATATCTTGGATAAGATATTCCAACCAAATATCCATGATCTTCTCCTTGGAATGGGCTTGAATTATCTCCTCAAATATTGAAATGGTGGAGGAAGTATTCGAGAAGTCCTTTGAATTAATCCTTTACATATTCCTACACATTACAAAGCTCACACATATTTGAGATATATATGAAAACATGCCAATTTTCTAACATTTAATCAAAAATTCCCTGTTAATACTAAAATGAATAAAGTGGAGAACATTAAGGTGAAACCCAAGTATATTTATAGAAATGATATCGTGAAAGGTTAATGGGGAGATGAAATGTGAAGAATGATGAAGGGAAAGATGGATGAAAATATGATATCCCCAACAACTACTACAGTCCTGAAGACACCACATAGGAGCACGCGTAGACCATGCAGGAGAAGTACCAAAAAAAAATTGCAAATTTTAAAGAAGGTTGAATGTACATTTGTATATAAGTATGAAAGGCTCCATTTTGGCAATTGGAGTTCCTAGAGCCACATCTTGGAGAATTCTTTTCTGATCTATACTAGAGCCTTGGAAGGGAAGTGGTACATCCTAGGGGACTACAGTGTATTGAAGGAGGTACACTTCCTTGGGTTGTGTAGGTTGCACAAAACGATAGATTGCTAGTTGGAATTGTTGCAAGAGTGTGAACTTGTAAAAGTATCAAGTATTATGATGTAAAATTATATACATGTATACTAGAATAGTGTTGTGCACCAAGGGAAGTGAAAATTGTAGGGGGGAGGTAATGTAAGATCCCCATTTTTAATCCATTGTTTAGTGATGTATATTGTAAATACAATGTATGTTCACATGCCTGACTATGTAATATGTAAACATTGTTTATTGTAAAAATAAATTGTAATGTAATGTCGGTTGTAGATGGCCACATATGGAGTACTGGGGGATAATTTTCCACAAGAGAGGGGAGGGTCTAAGAGGGGGTCCAAGGGGGGATTATTCATGTGTATTAATCCCATCCCACTTCGTAAAATTATTTTTGGTGTATGAACCTTCTATTTTATGTTTGTTCATGAATCCAATCGTTAAACACATGTAAGAGGGTTGGTGTGAAAATTCACATCCCATATTTATGATAGTATAGGAGATGATTACAATCAACATTGGGGAATGTGAGAGTCAATATGCATGGGAAAAAGGGAAATTTGTATGAGAAGAGAGAGTAGTTTCTACATGTATTTTTTGGAACAAAAAGGGAGTGCAGAGTGTTGGAGATTGAAGGCAACTATAGTGGGTATGTGTGCCAATCGATTGGAGATATAAATTCATGAGTAAGCAAGTTGTTAGGAATGTAGAGTGAGATTCTATGTGATAAAATACCCTATAGTAGTGAGATTGTGGTTGGGAGTTTTTCCTATTGTAGTTGACATCTTTAGATTCCCAAGTAAGAGATATTCCTATCCAACCTGTGCTGGAGCCCTGGAGGGAAATGGGAAGGCCTAAGGGACTATGAGCAATGAAGGGGGAACCCATTCCTTGGTTGCATAGGTTGAGGGAAAGAGATCTCATGGATTGGGATAGTTGTAGGAAAATTAGCTTGATGTGGGTTGCATTGGGTTGTGAGTGGACAAAAGAGAGACACCCTTTCTTGTGGTGTCATAACTCTAGCTCAAGGGTGATCTGTTGTTGATATTTGGAGAAACAAATCTAAGTTTGGGAGGAACATATGTCCCCTACAGTCGATTGCACAATTGTTGATAAAAGATGAGTGTTTTCATATATGTTTTTATGTTCTTATTTATGGGATTTATTTGTTGTGCATATATTATGTTCTTGAGTAAATTATATGTTGTTGTTTATTGTATAATTGGAAACATTCATAATGATGTTCATGCATGTAAATCCTCAATGCATTGCATTCAAGTATGGGATTATTTTTTATGTGCTTACTCTGTGTTGTAAGCAGTTGTATGTCATTGTGTGAATGTTAATTTAGCTACATTCATGTTTTAAGAATTTTTTTAACTGCTTGGGCATTTTTATCATGAATGCATTTGATTTAATAGATATCAGGAAAAAAATAAATTGTTGGTTTTAGTAGTGGGGAAACTACACTTTTTACAAGGTAGGGGCACCCCTGTGTGTGTACGAAAATTCACAAATTTAATTTTCCATAAAATTTTACCAACACTAATAGATTATGGGGTTTTATACAAAGGAAAATCAAACTCCAAAGTCTTCATTGAAGGTTGTAAATAAGTATTTTAAAAACCTAACAACAAAATGTATCTCTAGAGTTTAAAGGAAGCAAAATTCAGTGAGGATATTTCTAAATAAGAAAATAGGATAAATGTATAACTAAATTTTAGAAAGACATACCTTTTTCTCACTTGGATGTAGATGTCATTATTTATTTGGTATTCAACTCCAAGTTTGATCCAAGATATAATACGAGAATTAGCTTCAAATTACGGTGTTCCAATTGTATGAAAGCATACCAGTTGAGCTCCCTACCACATCCTAAGGTGCTCTTATTCCCATAGAACCCACAAGCTACAAGGGTTGTATGAAGGTGTGTACAAGCTAACAATGGTTAATGTAACTAATGATGGAAATATCATGTTGGCATTGATGTCAACATGAAGACACGAAGTACCATAGTGGAGTATGACATGGAACTATAGTAAACTTACATGAATATTGAGTTACAAGAACACAATGGACTACCAGAATACAGGGTATTGCCTGGTCAAGTGCTTTGAAATAATGAAAGAATGAAAATAAAAGAATGATACAATTTCAATTACTACACTAGTTGAGTCGAGTTGTCCCAAAGACTATATATTTTGTTGAGACAAGATCATGATGAATAGAATGAATGTTGGGGAATCACCCTCTTGAATACTTTCTCATGCACTATCATTTCAGAGTGTAGTCGAAGGGAAATTTGTTGATGTAGCACTGAGAACCCTTGAGTCTGTCAAATCAACACGGTAGTCAATATTTCATGGCAAGTTTTGGTCATCATTCTTGCCAGGCCGAAGTTGGACGACCCTTCAAACCCAAAAAAATTCCAGCAGCCACCAATGGTTAGATCCACTCTTGCAGCCAATTGTTGAATAAAGTGTCATTAATGTCAAAGGTTAGTAAGTGATTAAATATAAATGTGACCTTGGTATCACTTTAATAAATACAAAAGTGGAAACAAAGTCTATGCAAAAGTGGAAATGAAAGTGGATTAAATATAAATATGACTTTAATAAGTAACAAAAGTTGAAAAGTTAAGTGGAAGTGGAGTTTACGTAAAAGAGGAGTAAATATGAAAGTGGAATAAAGAAAAAGGTAAAATTGAAATTGAATTAAATAAAAAGGTAAAAGTGAAATTGGATTAAAGAAAAGAGTAAAAATGAAAGTGGAGTTAAAGAAAAAGGGTAAAAGTGAAAGAGCACATGGTATTTTCAAACCATGGTGGTATTTACCTATGGTAAGGTAAAAAGTGAATTAAATCATAATAGTCAAAATCTATGGACCTAATTAAAAACATGACTAAACGATCTAAAAGGAACAATGGTTCATTGACGTTGTATTAATTAAAATAGTATGATTAATATCTTATATTGAAAAGGCACATACTTGTAATGAAGAGATACATTCCTATATTGAAGAGGTACATTGCTTCATTTTTATTTACAAAGAGACACAATGGTTCAATATCATACACCTGTTGGATGACTATATAAACAAGAAAATATGTTGAAAGAAGGAGTGGCTTGATGATTTAATAAGAATATCTAAACAGAAGAATAGTCCAAAGGAATAAATTTAAGTTTAAAGATTAAAAAATACAGTGAGGGTGGAAGGGTGGAGCAAGGGATGATTAAATTCCTCTGCATATTGGAGCCTGAACAACAAGGACTTGCAACTTCATCAAGTTGGTGCTTAAAAAACAAGGGAATGTCGTATCCTTGAGTTGGTGGTCAAAACAGGGGATTGATGTCTCCTTGAGTTGGTGCTCAAAACAAGGGATTGTTGTCTCCTTGAGTTGTTTCTCAAAAGAGGAGATTGGTGTCTCCTACAAGTTGTACCTTGTAAATGAAAGGTAAACTTTATATAAATATATAAAAAGAACATTTATGTTTTTTCATGTTAAAATTTTGTGTATTGTTCTTCTTTGTTGATCATTTATTGTGTTTAATAAAATTAATGATTAAGTGGTGTTAAATATTGGAAAAAGAAGCAATACTAATTCACCCCCCCCTCTCGGTATTAAAAAACATTCCAACAATTGGTATCCGAGCGGGTTCCTTCATCACAATATAATCACCAGAAGGAAGATTCTAAGAAATCACAATGGATCAACAAGAAGGGATGTCCTCAAACAGAACTCCACTATTCAAAGGAGATAAATATGCATTATGGAGTATAAGAATGAGAATTTACCTAATGGAGTTGGGATGTGATGTTTGGCTATATGTGTAAACGGTTATGATGTACCTTAAAATGCTCTTTCAGACACAAATGCAAAGAAACTCTACAATGATAATTCAAGAGATGTAAATGGAATTCTTGGTGGATTAGCAAATAATGTATTTGTCAAAGTCATGCATTGTAAATCAAAAAAAGAGATCTAGGACAAACTACAAATCATTTATGAAGGATATGCAAAAGTCAAGAAAGAAAAGATTCAAACATACAGAGGATAGTTTGAAAACTTGAAGATGAAATAAGAAGAAAACATTGCAGAGTATCTTCTAAGAATAGATAAAATTGTCAATTCAATCAAAGCATTGGGAGAATATTTATATGAAAAAATTGTTGTCCAAAAGATGTTTAAATCATTGCCAATGAGATATGATGCCAAGGTATCTACCTTGGAAGATCGAGAAAACCTTGACAGACTTGTAATGGATGAACTTCGTGTGATTCTTATAGCCTATGAAATGAGAATAGGGCAAGAAAATCCATTAAAAAGGGAAGCAGATTTCAAAGCTTCAAAAGAAACAAAGAACCATGAGCATGTGTCAAATGAAATTCAATCAAACATATCATATGAGGAAGAGGCTAACTTTATAAGGAAACTCAAGAAAGGGTTTGGGAAATACAAAGGGAAGTTACCTCTTAAATGTTTCAACTATGGAAAAGTTGGGCATTTTTCCTCCAAATGTCCCTATCCGAAGTAGAAGGATAGTGATGATGAAGAAACATATAACCATAAAGAACATAAAAATGGAAAAACTAGAAACAAGAATAAATTCTACGAAAAAAAAAACTTTTTCTCCAAAGAAGATAGTAGTTCATTTAACATGAGTGAAGATGACGAGACAAAACTTATATTTATGGGCATAGAAACTCAAACTGATACTATTGAAGATAGTAAAGGAGATGAAGGAAACTCTAAAGTTAAATAATAAGTAGACCTTGAAGAATAACTTATTAGTTCTCTCAAAGAATTGAGAAAATACAAAAGGAAGAACAAATCATTAAAAGAACAATTGTTAGGTTATAAGGAATAACGAAAATCAAGAGAAGAAGAAGTTTAAAAAAGCATCAATAAAACAAAACAAATCATTGTTGATTTGAAAGCTCAACTACAAGAAGCCAAAAGAATTGAAGAATCCTTAAGAAAAAAACTTAATGACAAGGAGAAAAACTATGAAAAATTAGAGGCTAAAATAGTTCTTCTAAGAAGGAAACTTGAAAAAGGCATTAACCTTTCAAATCTTGAAAGTAGTTCAAAAATCTTGGATGGCATCCTTAACAGTCAAATACCATCAAGTAAAAAGGTTGGACTGGGTTACGATCACAAGGAAACTAATAAAGACTCAAAATCTAGAATACATAAAAGTGATAAAAAACCAAGGACTCGTGCAACTGCCCTTCAAAGATCCTTCCAAAGAGAATAGAACCAGATAAAGGATGACTCTAATAAAAAATATTTTCACTTTCTCCAAAAATAAATGAGTACAAAAGAAATACTACTCCAAGAAGAACTCCCCAAAAAAGGTATCAACAACTCTTTCTTGGCTATTGTTTTTCTTGTCAAAATTTTGGGCATAAAGCATTAGACTATAAAGATTATATAAAGAATTAACATAAAAGTGTTCAAGGATATGGCCACAAGAACAAGAAGTCTAGTAGCAAACAAAGGAGTAGAAACTATAATTCATTTTCTCCATTACAAGATTATAATATTGAATGCTACAAATGCAACAATTATGGTCATAAAGCTAGTAATTGTAGACTATCAAAAGATTCCATGAAGACAAGTATTTCCAACAGTCAAGAAGAAAAATATAAGAATATATGGAAGGAAAAAAAAATAGAAGAAAATGAAATATAATGTAAGGTAGCCTTATATGTCAAGAATAAAATAAGCCAATAGTATGTTGACAATGGATGTTCAAAGCATATGACAGGAGATCAAAACAAATTATTCAATCTAAAAAGGAAAGAAAAAGGAAGTGTTATATTTGGATATAATGTCTCTGCCAAGATACTTGGAAGGGGTATAGTCAGTCTGGGAAATAATAGAGCTAAAGTAGAAAATGTGCTATTAGTTGAAAATTTGAAGCCTAATCTCCTTAGTGTGATCCAAACATGTGATCAAGGAAACATTCTCATATTTGACTATCAAAAATGTGAAATTATAAAAAAAGACTCGGGAAAATTAGGGGTTGTGGCACCAAGAAAATCAAGCGATGTATATATCTTAAACATGGAAGAAGAAGAAAAATGTTGCATGGGCCAAATAGATGAAAGTTGTCTATGGCACAGAAGAATGGGACACATAAGCTTCGATAACTTGATAAAATTTAATAGAAAGGAAGTTGCGAAAGACATGCCAAATATTATAAAACCTTTAAACTTTGTTTGTAGGCACTAACAACATGGGAAGTAGACAAAAGTAATATTCAATACAAAGGAATACTCTACATCAAAATCATTAGAACTTGTTAATACTGACCTCTATGGACCAACAAGAACTAAGAGTGTACAAGGTGAAAATTATTTCATTTTATTCACCGATGACTATACAAGAATGACCCGGGTATCCTTTCTTAAAGAAAAATTAGAAGCATTAAAAAAAATTAAAGCCTTCAAAGCACAGGTTGAAAATGATATTGATCTCAAAATCAAGTGATTAAGATCAGACAACGGAGAATAATTTACCTCAAATGAGTTCAATGAATTTTGTGAAACACATGGAATTAAAAGACACTTTACGACTTCAAGAACTCCTCAACAAAATGGAGTTGTTGAAAGGAAAAATAGAATTGTTCAAGAAGCATCCAGAACCATGTTAAATGAATCCAAACTCCCATATAGATATTGGAGAGAAGAAATGTATAAAACAATGTACATACTTAACATAGCACATCTTAGAGTTAGCCGCAACAAAACACCATATGAGTTGCGGTTTGGCAGACCAACATCAATTAAACACTTCATATTTTTTTGGAGCAAATTCTACATAAAGAGAGATGATGATAACCTAGGAAAATTTGATTCCAGATCAGATGAAGGCATATTTATTGGTTACTCATCCAACAAAAGGGGCTACATATTCTATAATCTAAGGCTACACAAGATTGTGGAAAGTGAAATGTAAAAGTGGATGGTCTAAAAACAAAAGGTATCAAATCTCAATATAATCCACAATTTGATGAAAGGATAAGAGATGATGAGGATGAACAAATTAAATAAATACAAGAGGATGAATCACAAAGTGAAGAATAAAAAGAAGAGGAAGAATCACAAAGTGAATAGGAAAAAGAAGAGGAAGAATCTCCAAGACAAGATATAAAAGAACCATCTAGGATAATACAAAGAAATCACCCTGAAAGTCAAATCCTTAGTAACAAAAGTGATAGAGTTGAAACAAGAAGAAAACTAAAATATGAATCTAAACAAGCATTGCTCTCCCTAATAGAAATCAAAACATTTGCAGAGGCCAAAAAATATGAATACTGGATCAAAGCCATGAATGAAGAGCTTGATCAAAGAGAGAAAAATAAGACCTAGGAACTTGTCCCAAGACCAAAGAAAAATAATTTGGTAGGGACCAAGTGGATTTTTAAAATTAAATTTAATGAATATGGTCATATTATAGGGAATAAATCAAGCTTAGTGTACAAAGTATATGCACAAGTAGAAGGGATTGAATTTGAATAAAACTTCTTTCCAGTTGGAAGAATGGAAGCCATCAGATTATGTCTAGCATACTCATGCTTTAATAATTTTAAAGCCTATCAAATGGATGTAAAGTTTGCATTTCTGAATGGAGACCTAAAAGAATAAGTCTACACTGAACAACCAGAAGGATTTGAACAAGCAGGAAAATAAGAACAAGTGTATATATTGAAGAAGACACTCCATGGCCTTAAACAAGCACCCATAACATGGTATGCAAGATTGGATAAGTACATGTTGCAACAAGGATTCAAAAGAGGCATGTTTGACAGCGATATCTATCTTAAAATTGAAAAATATAGTTTGTTAGTCACAATGGTCTATGTGGATGACATCATATTTGGTTGCAACAATGATGAATCAAGTTATAAATTTCCTCAAGAAATTTAAAAAGAGTTTGAAATGTCTATGATTGGAGAGCTAACTTTCTTTCTTGGACTTCAAATCACTCAGTCACTGTGTTGAAACAGAACCTAAATTTTGTTTCTCTTGAACAAATTTTTATTATCCTGGAGTCTTTGCACTATTAAAAATTTTCAGATCTAATGAATTTGAAATACACTTAAGGCTTATTCTCAGAAAAAGAACGATTGAAAATTAG
>ML799283.1:0-13860 GCA_009831015.1 Picea engelmannii
CATTTGGTAACTTGAGATGATGTAGTTGTAGATGTTTTCCAAGCACCCAAGGGTGACCTAGTTCTATGTTCTCCTGATGATTTTCGGTCATACCTTGAGGATTTTGATGAGTATTCCTTTGAGCACTTGGAAATATTCCATGAAGAAGATTATCAACCACCGTTGTGCTTGGATCTTGATCAGGGTAAGGACATTGTTTGCCTAAATCATGATACTTGTGACAAGGTTTTCTAGATCCCTTTGATTACTTTACCTTGTTATGTCACTAAGGATGCAGTTAGGAAACATGTCCCTTTTCCTAAGCTTTCTCTAGGGCAGAGCCTTCTTTTAGAATTCAAGGGTAGGTTGAATACCTTAAGAAGAAGTTTGTTATCTTAGTCTTTCGACTTTACCCTAAAAAATTGCCAATCATCCTCTAGGTTCTTGATAGTCCCTTCCCAGACCTCAAGATGTGATGACGCCCATGGTAGCCAACCTTCAGACTCTTTGAGTCAGTCTTTTCAGCCTTTGATTTTTTACGGTCCCTTTCTTATATGGATTAAGCACTTTCCTAGAAGTGTAAATTAGCATAGTTTTGTCCCCCCCTCCCGCCTCCATGAGCTAGACTTTATGATTTCCTATAATATGATGTATGTTCTAAGTCATGTTTTTTTGTGCTTGACTTGTCATTGTTTTGGTTTATGATGAAGCACAGAGGAAGGTATTATGAGGTATTACTAGGATGGTTTCATTGGTTATATGACTACACCTAACATTCAATCGATGAGTAAGTAAAGGTAGGTAGGAATTTTCATCCATTGTATATACCATTTGCATATCATTTTAGCATAGTTGTAGTTGCATTTTCATATTGTCTTGATTCATTATATATATATATATATATATATATGTTTGTGCTAATAATCATATGTTAGACTAGAGATGCTTTCATTTCTTTTTATCATATATGGATGAAGGGGTGATATCACCACCCTAAGGATTATTGATATCTTTTGTTGAGATTTAGCAGGTACATGTCATACTAGAGATGTTGAGGTTCTCATGCGCTCTACAGTGAGCACATGTCCCCGATTTGGAGCCAGATGTTATCCCCTAGCCTAGGGATAACTAAGGAGATCACATCTCGGGGCCCATAGGTCCTAGACATGGAGTATAGAGAGCTAGATGACTTGATCATGGCCCCAAAGTGCCCCTCTTTTCTTCAGTACAATCCACTTATCACCAACGGAAATATCCATCGCACCAAGCCTAGTCTTGAAGTATTGGTGAGTCTTGCTCCATGAGGTAATGAGTCCGGGTATCATGGTATGTATCACTCTGATTTTTGAAGCACTTGAATATGTTGTATTAAATCCTTCTTCATTTCATGATGTTGGCTTGGAAATTATTATCTTTGCCTCGTTCATACCTGGAAGGGTGACATGGTTCCCTAGTAAGTTGATTTCCCTTTAGGTTGGGTTGCTACTGGTTAAATATGTAAAGAGTCATCGTATGTTCCCTCCATACTTACCACTTTCCATCTTTATTCCTTTTATATCCCCTATCCTTGTTTAGGGATTAGGATTGGCTACACTAGGAAGGGTTGTACCTTACCTCATGGGAAGAAGTGGCTAAAGGCCCAGAGGGTAAAAGTAGCTCGCAAAAGTTAAAAGCCAATGTTGAAATCTTTGAGATGCTTCACCCAGGGATCCCCAACACAGAAGTGAAAAGCTTCTCAGTAAGAAAAAGGGACCCATAAGATAACATAAAAACTCAAGGTACTAGTTGATGGATAGGAGGTCGCACCACGACAGGACCTATTATGACCATGGGAATGTAGCGGTATGACACTACCACCTATCAGGTTAGGGTAGTGGCTCTTGGTGGCATAGCCAAGAGAAAGGGGGTTTCATTAGGAGCCAACCTTCTCATTTCCGTGAAACGTTTGTGGATAATGTTGTTACCTCTGGTCATCAATCCAAGACAATGGCCCTCAACTATTTCTTTGAAGCATAAGAACAAAAGATCAAAAGGAATAAAGCTAAGAGTAAAAGGCAATGAATGGGCTAGGAAACAATTGCATTTATGACAAGGTGCATCTCGCCCTCTACAAAGGCACCCACAGGTAAGACTTTACATTTCCCTGTTATTACATACACCCCATGCCACCTCATACACTTACATGACTTGGACTAGATCTCACCTAGGAAACACCCCAAACTTAAGAGAGTTTAGCTCAATAGGACACCTTGAGACCTTCTCCAAACCTAACTTGTCAAATTGCATAACGTATTTGGGCATTTGTCTAGGTTAAGGGGGGTTTAATGCACATGTTTGGGTAATTTAATTATTGGATGTGATTTACATGCTATGATCTCTGTGACTTATGAACCCTTGGAGGGCATACTTGTTGTTGTTGCATGACCTTGCTCGGTGGATAGGTACACATGAGGGAATGAATAGCTTGGACCTTCATGGGGTCTCAAATCCCACAGATGGATGTTGAAACCCCAGCTAGGGGTAAGAAGAGATTGAAAACTTGCATCGAGAGAAAGAAGGACGTTGCCTTTAGAGGCACCCTGATAGACCTAGACCCAAGGGATCTTACTTTTCCCACATAGACGTTATCCCTTGAGGGCCCTGGACGTCACCATGATATCCCTAGATGTCATCTAGAGCTAGGTTTTCATCTTGGATGACATTTATGAGGCATTGACACATATGGGAAGGGTTTCAGGCCTTTGGAGGCCCAATGTTTCACCTTCCTTGCTCGATGTTCCATACTTGGGGCTCAACGTCGCCCTAGAGGGGCATGAAGTCACCCCTGGAGTGATTTTTAGATGCAAATTAATTTTATTTTGTCCATATTTAATTTGTGTAAAAAACTGGCGAGGTCGGCGTAGTAATTATGAACTAAAATTAATTTTAGGTTAAATTTTCTATAAATAAGTAGAAAGTGACATTCATTTTCATCACAACTTGTCATTGGAGACAAAGGGTCTGAAATTTGTGCCCTATTAGGGTTATTGGATGAAATTGTGAGGCACCACTCTTGTTTAAGGCTCATTTTTGCAACTTGGATCATTTTTTGGAAGTTTTTGGTGATCTTGCATGGTATTCTCATGATCATTCCTGGTGTAAATTAGTGAAATCTGCATTTTGTCATCTTTTGAATGGTTTATTGTATGGTTTAATTTGCTCATACAAGATTATGAAATTTCATGGTGTATTTAATGCTTGAAGTAAGAAACTTAAGTCGCTACTTTCTTACTTTTTATTTGCCAAGATTTTCACTAAATTGATCTAGTAGCTAGTGAAACCCTAGAGCCATAAATTGCTAGCACTCTAAGGGTTTTGTACCTGGTTATTGTTACATAAGTTTTACTCCATAAAAAGGCAAAGGAGAGAAAGGTGCTAGGGCCTAGAATTGCATACACACTAGCATTTTGTCTCTTGAGGTTAAAGTCTAGGAGGACTTAAGTTACTACTTCTCCTATACTTTTTCCCTCTTATAATTTTGTTCATCATCATTAATTTGCAGCCTTAGAAGAAGCCTCCCTCCTTGACTCCATTACACTTGAAGGCACTAGTCCTCTTCTCTTATTTCTTGACAAGACTCAACTCAAACTCTTTCACTTCATACTCTACTAATTTGCTAACCTAGTCTATAAATACTAACAACTAATTTGTTGTTGTCATAATCATTGATACAACTATATATCAGCCTACTAACCATCTAAGTCATCCCATAATTTGTATAAGGAAAGATACTATCAATAAGTGTTAAAGTGTGTGTTTAATTGCCTTTCTAAAGTGCAAATACTGAAGTTGTTACCGTTGTCATAACTGTTGTTAAAACCACTATTGCAGCCCCTAACAACCCTAAAATCATCCATAAAACCATTAGGCATTTGTACTAAGCAAACTATAATCATTGGATATTGAAGTAGTGTCTTATTGCTTTATTATAGTACTTTTTTGAAGCAGTTTCCATTGGTGTCATGATCATTAATTAATGATGTTATAAATGTTTGGACAACCATTTAAGTCATTTATTGACTTGTGTTTATCTTGAAAATTGTGAGTGACAAATCATTATCAAGTTTGCAAGACTCTTGTATCGTTTCTTGTCATCATAACTTGCAACTTTCAAGATACATTGTTGCTACGGTAATATCATCTTTATTGTATAATAACTTGTTCTGGCAGCATGCAATTTGTTTAAGAAGTCATTGATTATAATTGTTGCTACTAACGTTTGATGTTTCATTGGTAAAGGGCAGGTACAAACCCATTTTCATTTTCCCTTGTCCCTTTAAACTTCACCCAAGTGACTTCTGTTGTTGGGTGACTTAGAGAGAGGGGTGGGTTTTCACCATATTTTTTTGCCCTTCATCAACCAACTAGGTATGGGACATCTCCCTTGGATTGAGGCTTTCCTCATCCTAAAGATAAAGAGGTACCCTATTGGGGTGACAATGATAGGGTTACCTCCGTGTTACATCAATCTAGTCTTACTTGCCTTTAGGCTTTGGGCAAGTATAGATTATGCGATAACAAAATGAATGTTGAGAAAGCCAACTCTCCATGAATATTTCTAAATTTTTGTTGATATGCCCTACAAACAATACACACATAAAGTTTCATGGATTGTACTTCAATTGTGCAAGTTGTCTCAGAAATCCTTGTTCACGCTAACCTTGGAAAATATCATTATGGATATGGGAAAACTTTGAATCCAATGATTCTTATTCTAGACTAATTACTCCTCTAAACTTTCCAATTCTGCAAACAAAATACATGCAATGGAAAAACACTTTGAAAATTTCCTTTGGATCACTAATAGTATATCCATTTGTGAAATCTTAATAACAAAAGAAAACAATATGCCTTTTGTTTTTGGACCTCATCTTTTATGTTGTTTATAATTATTTGATCTAAATGGGTTGTGCTTGCAATTTTTCCTACAATCTATATGGAAACTTCGATAGTTTTGCTTCTTGAAATTGTTGGGAATGTAATATATTATTTGCATGGGGTTGCAGGGGGTGGCTAGGCCCCCTTGCTAGAGGGTTTAGGGGCAAAGCCCCCCAAAAATATTTTTTAGGATGTTTTTGATCTGTTTTCATGTTTTTTGGCCAATTAGAATCTAATCTCAGTTAATGGATTAGGGTTGTAATCTAATTCGGGTTAACGGATTAGGTTTTGGATGCTATAAAATACCTAAATATTGTATTATGTATAGTCAAGTTAATATAATGAAGAATAGAAAGGCACAACTCTAATTTTTGTTGGTTTTCACAGTTAAGGGTTTCCAAGGTAAATCTCTATGTACTATGTGTATTCCATTGTTTTGTCTTTCTAATTTGCTTAAGAATTTGTATGCATTGTTTCACTTCAAAGGTTTAAAACTTACATTTGCTATCATATCAAGATTATTGGCTCTACGGGGATGCCTTTGTTGCTAAAGGTTTGGCTTATTTTTGATATATCAAGGTTATCTTGGGTTTTTGATAAACTTGGTTTCAATGGCAGCTCAACGGTGGTAATTCTTGCGTTGAAAAAGAATGACAAGTAGTTCTAGAAGATTGAGAAATTTAATGGTCAAATATTTAAGCTATGGAAGCTCAATATGGAGGATATTCTAGTAAACAAAGAATAGTGGGTCGTTGTGGATCCTGGTACTGGACTTATGGGTATGGCAGTGACATATTGGATAAGGTTGGATAGGAAGGAAAATACTATAATGTGGTTATGTCTTTCAGATTCTATGTTTCTGAATGTCTTGGGGGAAGCTATAGCCAAGAAGTTATGGGATAATTTAGGGACTTTGTATTAGTATAATTCTCTCATAAACAAATTTTTCCTTCGAAAGAAGTTGTACCTCCCAAGAATGAATGACATAGACTCCATGACAGAGCATCTAAATGCCTTTAACATCGTGGTAAGTTAATTTTTGTTTGTTGATATTAGATTTTATGATGAAGATAAGTGCAATAGTTTACTATGTTATTTGCTAGATTCATGGGATAGTGTGGTTATAGCTATTGGGAGTAATGTAACCACATTAAAGTTTGATGATGTGGCTGCATCCTTGCTATTGAAAGAAATGAGATGGAAATCCCTGGATAGTTAGAGAATGGATGTCTTATCTGTAATAGGTCATCCCCAAGATAGAAATAAAAATTAGTCTTCAGGGGGGAGATTTAAATATAGAGGTAGATCTAAATATCCGGGAAAATCTTTAAGGAAATGCTAGAAATTGGTAAAGTTGGGCATTATAAGAAGGATTGTAGATCTAAAAATGTTGATAAACTAAAGTGATATGATGATGTTCCTTCCATAGAAGGGAAGACCTCCTCAACGGAAGGAGGGGATGTGTACTTGGCTTCTACAAGTAGACATTCATATCATGATGTATGGTTGATTCACTTGAGTGCTTTTTTTCATATAACTCTTCATAGGGAGTGGCTTTGTGAAAAGTATAATGGAGGTGATGTTTTCTTAGGAGACGACTTGGCAACTGGAATCAAATAACATGGAAGAGTTAAGTTGTTTCTCAAGGATGGAAGGATTATAACACTCATTGAGGTTTTTCACATTCCAGAGTTGGCTAGAAATTTGATATCCATAAGTAAGACGAATGATGCAGGTGTAGATACTGTGTTTGAAAAGGAAACCTACAAATCGTTCAGGAGCAATGGTGTTGATGAGGGGAGCTCATAATGGAATTTTGGACAAGCTGTTGGGAAGCACTATCATTGATGGGTGTAACAATTATGTTGTTCTTCAGGGTGGAAATGAATAAGACATAACCCCTACTATCTCTAGAGAAAAGACAATTCTATGGCATCATAGACTGGGACATATTGAAGAAAAGGACCTTCGAGCATTACATGGTAAATGTATGGTTGAAGGAATGCTTGATTGCACATTAGATTTTTAGTTTTCGTGAATATTTCATATATGGTAAAAATAATCGAGTAAGACTCTCATTTGCTGATACAAGAGAAAATGGAATCTTAGAGTTGATATACAGTGATGTGTTTGAACATGTGCCTTTTCTTGTATTAGGTAAATTTTGGTAATATGTTTCATTCATAGATAATTTCTCAAGGAACACATGGATTTATTTCCTTCGAAAGAAATATACGGTCTTTGATAAATTTAAAGAGTTTAAGGCTGATGTAGAGAATCAGATAAAGAAGAAAATAAAGGTGTCGATGATAGATAATGATGGAGAGTTTTGCGGAAATGAATTCAAGTATTTCTTTAAGAAATGTGGAATAGCAAGGAACACGACTACTCCATACACACCTCAACCAGATGGGGTTGTAGAAAGAATGAATAGGACGTGGATGGAAACGAAAAGGAGCATGCTCAGTTGTGTTGAGTTAGGACATGAATTCTAGTCAGAGGTATTGGATATTGCACATTACTTGGTAAATCGATCACCCTCATCAGTGTTGGTTGATAAAACTCCACACGAGGCATGGACTGGTAAACTACCCTCTTACATGTAGTACTATGATATGTCTTCTTTGTAATGTCGCAGGTCTAACAAAAATTTGACATGCCAAGTGAAAGTTATGGTAACTTTCCCAAAACTTGTTGATTCTTGTACCTTTCTAGATAAAAAACTTTTATGGCATGCCACGTATCCAATATTTCAGATATGATTCTAAAATTTTAACCTATAATAATACAGTCTGTTAGATTTCCAATGCAACTAGTTTCACTGAATTTGGATCTTTACTGAAGCAAATATGATTGTTTTACCTAGAACACTTGTTTGAAGCAAGTTTAGGGTTAGTAAAAAAACTCTAATTTCCATAGCCTATATTTTCGTAATTATGGCATCTCAGAACCCAAAATTTCTACCATTAGTACTTCAATATGTTTCCTCAGACTCCTGAAAATTTTATAGTCTGAAACTTCATTGAAAAACATTACAACAAAATTCCCAAAATGACTCATTTGAGACTGATTTCAGGGCTAGTAAAAATCCCTAACTTCCACAAACTTTCGAAAGTAAAATGATCTTGAACCTGAAATGTTTACCACACATACTTCTCTCTATCTCTCGGTATTTTGAAAATTTCATAGTCTGAAACGTATGCAAAAAAATATTATAGAAAAAATTCTGAGATGACTTGCTTGAAGCAACACAATCCTAGGATCGATGCTCTGATACCAAATCTTAGGACCCGGATGCTTAAAATATCACAATAAACCAGAAGTACACACTATGTACACCAATGTGAGCGTGGGCCACCACTCCAAGATAGATAATAGAGATGACTTACTCAATAACTCCTTAAATATATCTGTTCTAAGGCTTTTGCGACCATTGTTTTGATCAGAAAGTTCTTTCGGATTTATCGCATGGGTTTTTTGATATTCAAAAAACCTATGCGATAAATCCAAAGAAATTTCTGATCAACTCCTTAAATAATATGAGAACCTCCTCCAAATACCCAAACACATTCATACATCACAATTCACATGTTCCCAATAATGACTACATGATCTCTCTATATACATATTCACACATTGCAAATGTAGCCCCTTTGTTATTAGGCCGACCCTATTACATATACATTTACACATTACATGTACATTTAGCCCCATTTACTTGATTTGAATCTCTCGATCGATCTCCCTTGCTCAGATTTATGACAGTTTTCTTGAGCATGTTGCATTCAACCTATACAAAAATCATTTGACACTTTTCTTGAACCAAAGTGCCCATAATTGTTTCCATTTGGGTGGTTACTTGATGCTCATTCTCATGAATTTTTGTTGTTTCTATGAAGATTGAGGTTCTATTACTCTGTATAGATTCCTCACGATTCCTTAATACTCATCGAATCTCCTATAATTCCTGATAATTCATCCCAATTCTACCATAGTCCAGACTCCTAGTCAGAATTATGATGTTTGTTCGCCCCCCGGCTCAAATTCTTTGATTCACCTTCAAGCCACAAAAGTCCTACTTTTGATGCATACGAGAGACAATACTGTCAAGGCCATGACACCCAAAATATGATTACACAAAGCCAAAGATGATTTAAACATGTAGGACAAACATCCACCATAATAGAAATGGAAAACACTTGTAAGAGTTTTATAACTAGAGCTAGAAACAAACCATATATTTGTATGCCTCCTTGAGTTGATGAGGTTTGGCGGGTTTACCATCCAACCCAAGAAAACCCCGTGCTCACTCAAAATGAACAATAAACTAATTGAGTTGAGATACACTAGAGAAGAGTTTTCAGAATTTCAGAAGACTCAAATGAAAGAGTCAAAATACCCCCTAAAGAAAGGGTTGTGATACAAATTGAGACCATATAACCAAATGAAAATACAATCTACACAAATGTAGACCCCCTTGAATTGAAAGAGAACAAAGAAGGAGGCTTACCTACTGATCAAGTCTAAAAGGAAAGCATACACAATATCGCAATCAGATTGATAGAACTCACTAGGATGCCTTGCAAACTTGAAACCGAGGTTCTCCAACATTGCAATCCATACCATAGAACCATGATCCCCCCTTGACAAGTAATTTTTCCTCCTGAGAGTTCAAAATCATGTGACACCAAGAGCCAAAGCATGCGACAAAGTGCCTTGGGTCTCATCTCATTATTAAACCCACTATATGACCGTGCTTATGGTTTATGTGCCACGTGAAACCTTAAATGCTTGGTATGTGCCTCCATCCCCATTAAAATATTCATGGAATGGGTTGGTTGTATAGTTTACCATTGATATTAAGGACCCCTCTTACAAGGATGTTGCTTTATTAGTGAAACCATCTGTTAAAGAATTGTTCTCTCGTAGCACATGATATAATTTGATGCTAGTAAATTTGGAGATTTTTTATTGTGCTCGAACTAGCATCGACGATAATAAATTATCCACTTGGGTTGTATTCAAAACCATCTCACTTATGATGGCCTTTGAATCTCCCACCACTATTAATGATTGAATATGAGAATTAATGGCAATCCGTAGTCCTTGCAGTGAAGCATAAGCTTCTAATTGTTTGTTAGATGTAATATCAAGTTTCTAGGCAAATGATGTTTCAATTGTTAAACAATCAAACAATATACTCTTACCATAGCAAGTATTAATAACAATGCAATTTAAATACTAATATTATTCATATTCAATTATTTGATGAACTATCTAAACTCCAGATTATAAAGTTGGTGCAATAAGTGATAAACCTCATGGTTCTTTGTGTGATTAGGTGTACTATGATCTTATAAAAAGGTTGTTGCCAATGGAATGGACATGACACAATAGTGGTTGCCTCTTTTACCATTAAGGCACTTGATAGAAATTTACCCTTTATTATGGTTTAGGTTGACATGTAAGCTAAGATGAACTATTCTTAAGGAAACTTGTGATATTACTTTGACTTAATTCCTATGTTGGGAAATTAGAACTTAAGTTATTTGTTGCCAAAGAATTTAAAGTATGTTAAAGTTTTATGTGCCATTTGGAAATGCAAATGTAAAGAAGATATACTATGTTAGTGAAAGCTTCTTTGGTCATAGAGATTAGGTAATAATATATTATTAAGGTCATTAGAGAATTCATTTTATTTTTTAATAATAAGTAATTAAGTATATGTTATGTGTTTTTAAAAGTTTTTATTATATAGATAATACAAATTTAATTTTCAATTTTGAAACTTAACTTTATATATGATATAAGCAAAAGATGGTTTTTGATATATTAAATGATTTTCAAATTTAAAGATTTATGGTGATAATTGAATTAAAAAAAAATGGATTTTTAAATTTTAACAATCTTTTTAAGATAATATAATAATATTTTTTTCTTAATAAATGTTTTTTTTTATTTAAATTGGACACAACATGGGCAATGAATAATGGAAATTTGTTTATCGACAAAGACACCTCTAAGCTATGGCAACCTTATTTTAACCCACACTTAAAATCATTATAAAAATCTTATTGATTTGAGTAAGAATGTCCAATCTCCATCTTGAAATATAAATCTTTTACAATGATTTGGAAGACAATTCTATATTTACATTGATTTGAACAAAGATCTATAAATCACAAGATATAAATCTTTTACAATGATTTGGAAGACACTTCTATATTTACATTGATTTGAACAAAGATCTATAAAATTATGTTAGAGAGCATGAATAAAAGTTGAATACAATTATTAGATTATAGACTTATTGTTTTGTATAACAAGTTTTGTATTAAGTATGGGCATATCACAACTTTTCATGTAAAGGTAAAAGTTTTATAGACACAAAAAACAAACAACAAATTCATTTGGGAAGAATTTAATAACAATTCACTATTGAGTAAAAGTAAATAGAGATTTAAATCAATTCATATTTATAACATTTGAAATGAAAATGATCATGTATCACCTTGATATAAAAATTGATACAATTAGCATAGATCCATCTTAAACTCGGATTTATCAACAAAGAGAGAGATCCAATTTCTCAAGGTGTATTTTTTTTTATTATTATTTATTTTAATTATGACGGGTGTATTGTTTTTTAATTGAGCCCACCTATTTTTATTATTGTTATTTTTTTAATTAAACATTTAATGTAGCGAAATTTAACATAACATAACCTAACCTAACACCTCAACATCTCCCCCCGATACTAGGCTGGGTTGTAGAACACCTTAGTACTCTTGTGCAATTATGACTAAAGAGTTAACCCTCTATATCTAATTTCATTATATGAGTATTTTTTTTTTAAAGAAAAATAAAAACATACCATTTAATTAACTTAAATTAAAGAAACAAATTGATCTCATTAATGATATAAAACAATGTTATTTTTTTTTTACGAAAACGGTTATAGATTATATTAGAGGGGTGGCAAAGCCACAGATTCAGTTACAAAATGGCCCCGAGTTTCTTCGGGCCTATAGATCAAATACAAAATGTCCTCGAATTTCTTCGGGCCTTTCTTTCTAATCCATTCTACTTCTAAAGTTGTAGACTTGTGAGCTGACCTAATTCCTGTACGTATTCTAAAATTAATTGTCGAATCTCCAATCATTGTTTCAGCATAAGTCTCAACATTGTTTCAGCGTAAGACTCAGCACTGTTTCGGCAGTTGTTACAGCGGTGTTTCAGCAAATGGTCCAGCACTGAGATTCGGCATGTGATGCAACACTGATTCAGCGTAAGTTCCAGCGCTGTTTCAACATAATTTCCAGCACTGTGTTTCAGCATCTGTTCCAGCACTGTGTTTCAGCATGTAACAACACTGTGTTTCAACATCTGTTCCAGCACTGTGTTTCAGCATATGTAACAACACTGTGTTTCAGCTGTTATAGCACTGTGTTTCAGCATAAGTTCCAGCTCTGTTTCAGCACTGTGTTTCAGCATCTGTGTTTCAGCATCTGTGTTCCAGCATCTGTGTTCCAACATCTGTGTTCCAGCTCTGTTTCAGCACTGTGTTCCAGCTCTGTTACAACACTGTGTTTCAACATAAGTTCCAGCTCTGTTTCAGCACTGTGTTCCAGCATCTGTGTTTCAGCATCTGTGTTCCAGCTCTGTTTCAGCACTGTGTTCCAGCTCTGTTACATCACTGTGTTTCAGCATCTGTTCCAGCACTGAGATTCGGCAACTGTTCCAGCATTGTGTTTCAGCATCTGTTCCAGCATTGTGTTTCAGCATGATTTACAACCCTGTGTTTCATCTTGATACAACACTGTTTCAGCATATGTTACTTCTCTCCTGCACTTTGGATTCCTTTCTAGCAAATTTCAGACCTTTGCATTTTCTGATAGGAGCTCTCCGAACGGTTCCTTCTCCCCAAACTCTAAGGGATTGGTTCATGATCTAGCATTTGGAAGAGTGTAAAAGGGCGGTGTGGGTTCATGGGATCTCCACATTATTCATGATTCTATTTACTGACAGCACCCCAACCTCCAATAACACGCCTTTGTTGGCTTCCTTATCAGCCATTCGATTGAGGTCCCTTAACACGTGAAAGAATTGATAGGAGTTCAAATTCCTTAAGAGGAGGCGAGTTTTATCAAGGAGATTGTTGAGCTTAGTGCTTTGAGTTGTGAAGTGTTTGATCATGGCCTGTATTATTATTCTGGAATCGCCTATGATTGTCAAGTCCTGGGTTCTGAGTTTAATTGCCTGGTGCAGACCTTGCCAGAGAGCCAATGCCTCAGCTCTGTTATTGGACTCTATACCGAGTCCAATAGCAAATTGCGTTATTATGTCCTCTTTGGGATTTTCGATGATGCCCCCTCCTCCAGCCTGACCTGGGTTTCCTTTCGAGGCCCCATCAAAGAAGAGGATAGGCGTTTTAATATTACTTTTCCATTTTGCAAATTCATTCCCGCTTTTTCTGATCTCCCAGCTTTCTTGGATTGGATCACTTCTCTTTTTGCTTTCTAAGCCTGGTATATTGAACTGGGCTATCCATCTCCCCTGTTCTTCGTCCAACTTGTGTAGCTTTACTGTGGAGCAAAGGTGAGCGTTGATTCCCCCAACATAGCTTGAATTTTAGTGGCAATTCTGACTTCACTCAATTGACTTTCTTTGAAGATTCAGTGATTCCTCTCTAACCAGAGATTCCATAGGACAAACTTTGGTAGTAATCCCCATATCAAGAGAGTTTGGTTTCTTTTCTTGTCGGAAAAGGGAAACAAGGATTCCCATTGGAGGAGTAGACCTATTACATCAGGTGGGAAAATGATTGCTGGTTGGGATCCTGTAACCTTCATCCAGACTTCTTTTGAATAGCTGCAGTTTAGGAGAAGATGGTCAGTTGTTTCTTCCTCATGGAGGCAGAGAGGGCATCTAAAGGGTCCTTCC
Source organism: Picea engelmannii (assembly GCA_009831015.1). Taxonomy (NCBI): domain Eukaryota; kingdom Viridiplantae; phylum Streptophyta; class Pinopsida; order Pinales; family Pinaceae; genus Picea; species Picea engelmannii. The sequence continues at coordinate 13,840 of ML799283.1, forward strand.
CAGCCCCTTCGTCTGAGGTTC
>ML799283.1:35442-74176 GCA_009831015.1 Picea engelmannii
ATTGCCACTAAAATTCAAGCTATGCTGGGGGAATCAGCTGCTCACCTTTGCTCCACAGTAAAGCTACACAAGTTGGACGAAGAACAGGGGAGTTGGATAGCCCAGTTCAATATACCAGGCTTAGAAAGCAAAAAGAGAAGTGATCCAATCCAAGAAAGCTGGGAGATCAGAAAAAGCGGGAATGAATTTGCATAATGGAAAAGTAATATTAAAACGCCTATCCTCTTCTTTGATGGGGCCTCGAAAGGAAACTCAGGCCAGGCTGGAGGAGGGGGCATCATCGAAAATCCCAAAGAGGACATAATAACGCAATTTGCTATTGGACTCGGTATAGAGTCCAATAACAGAGCTGAGGCATTGGCTCTCTGGCAAGGTCTGAACTAGGTAATTAAACTCAGAACCCAGGACTTGACAATCATAGGCGATTCCAGAATAATAATACAGGCCATGATCAAACACTTCACAACTCAAAGCACTAAGCTCAACAATCTCCTTGATAAAATTCGCCTCCTCTTAAGGAATTTGAACTCCTATCAATTCTTTCACGTGTTAAGGGACCTCAATCGAATGGCTGATAAGAAAGCCAACAAAGGCGTGTTATTGGAGGCTGGGGTGCTGTCAGTAAATGGAATCATGAATAATGTGGAGATCCCATGAACCCACACCGCCCTTTTACACTCTTCCAAATGCTAGATCATGAACCAATCCCTTAGAGTTTGGGGAGAAGGAACCGTCCGGAGAGCTCCTGTCAGAAAATGCAAAGGTCTGAAATTTGCTAGAAAGGAATCCAAAGTGCAGGAGAGAAGTAACATATGCTGAAACAGTGTTGTATCAAGCTGAAACACAGGGTTGTAAATCATGCTGAAACACAGTGCTGGAACAGATGCTGAAACACAATGCTGGAACAGTTGCCGAATCTCAGTGCTGGAACAGATGCTGAAACACAGTGTTGTAACAGAGCTGGAACACAGTGCTGAAACAGAGCTGGAACACAGATGCTGAAACACAAATGCTGGAACACAGATGCTGGAACACAGTGTTGAAACAGAGCTGGAACTTATGCTGAAACACAGTGCTGTAACAGAGCTGAAACACAGTGCTGTAACAGAGCTGGAACACAGTGCTGAAACACAGATGCTGAAACACAGATGCTGGAACACAGATGCTGGAACACAGATGCTGAAACACAGTGCTGAAACAGAGCTGGAACTTATGTTGAAACACAGTGTTGTAACAACTGAAACACAGTGCTGTTACATATGCTGAAACACAGTGCTGGAACAGATGCTGAAACACAGTGCTGGAACAGATGCTGAAACACAGTGCTGTTACATGCTGAAACACAGTGCTGGAACAGATGCTGAAACACAGTGCTGGAAATTATGCTGAAACAGCGCTGGAACTTACGTTGAATCAGTGTTGCATCACATGCCAAATCTCAGTGCTGGACCATTTGCTGAAACACCGCTGTAACAACTGCCAAAACAGTGTTGAGTCTTATGCTGAAACAGTGCTGAGACTTATGCTGAAACAATGATTGGAGATTCGACAATTAATTTTAGAATACGTACAGGAACTAGGTCAGCTCACAAGTCTACAACTTTAGAAGTAGAATGGATTAGAAAGAAAGGCCCGAAGAAATTCGAGGACATTTTGTATTTGATCTATAGGCCCAAAGAAACTCGGGGCCATTTTGTAACTGAATCTGTGGCTTTGCCACCCCTCTAATATAATCTATAACCGTTTTCGTAAAAAAAAATAACATTGTTTTATATCATTAATGAGATCAATTTGTTTCTTTAATTTAAGTTAATTAAATGGTATGTTTTTATTTTTCTTTAAAAAAAAATACTCATATAATGAAATTAGATATAGAGGGTTAACTCTTTAGTCATAATTGCACAAGAGTACTAAGGTGTTCTACAGCCCAGCCTAGTATCGGGGGGAGATGTTGAGGTGTTAGGTTAGGTTATGTTATGTTAAATTTCGCTACATTAAATGTTTAATTAAAAAAATAACAATAATAAAAATAGGTGGGCTCAATTAAAAAACAATACACCCGTCATAATTAAAATAAATAATAATAAAAAAAAATACACCTTGAGAAATTGGATCTCTCTCTTTGTTGATAAATCCGAGTTTAAGATGGATCTATGCTAATTGTATCAATTTTTATATCAAGGTGATACATGATCATTTTCATTTCAAATGTTATAAATATGAATTGATTTAAATCTCTATTTACTTTTACTCAATAGTGAATTGTTATTAAATTCTTCCCAAATGAATTTGTTGTTTGTTTTTTGTGTCTATAAAACTTTTACCTTTACATGAAAAGTTGTGATATGCCCATACTTAATACAAAACTTGTTATACAAAACAATAAGTCTATAATCTAATAATTGTATTCAACTTTTATTCATGCTCTCTAACATAATTTTATAGATCTTTGTTCAAATCAATGTAAATATAGAAGTGTCTTCCAAATCATTGTAAAAGATTTATATCTTGTGATTTATAGATCTTTGTTCAAATCAATGTAAATATAGAATTGTCTTCCAAATCATTGTAAAAGATTTATATTTCAAGATGGAGATTGGACATTCTTACTCAAATCAATAAGATTTTTATAATGATTTTAAGTGTGGGTTAAAATAAGGTTGCCATAGCTTAGAGGTGTCTTTGTCGATAAACAAATTTCCATTATTCATTGCCCATGTTGTGTCCAATTTAAATAAAAAAAAACATTTATTAAGAAAAAAATATTATTATATTATCTTAAAAAGATTGTTAAAATTTAAAAATCCATTTTTTTTTAATTCAATTATCACCATAAATCTTTAAATTTGAAAATCATTTAATATATCAAAAACCATCTTTTGCTTATATCATATATAAAGTTAAGTTTCAAAATTGAAAATTAAATTTGTATTATCTATATAATAAAAACTTTTAAAAACACATAACATATACTTAATTACTTATTATTAAAAAATAAAATGAATTCTCTAATGACCTTAATAATATATTATTACCTAATCTCTATGACCAAAGAAGCTTTCACTAACATAGTATATCTTCTTTACATTTGCATTTCCAAATGGCACATAAAACTTTAACATACTTTAAATTCTTTGGCAACAAATAACTTAAGTTCTAATTTCCCAACATAGGAATTAAGTCAAAGTAATATCACAAGTTTCCTTAAGAATAGTTCATCTTAGCTTACATGTCAACCTAAACCATAATAAAGGGTAAATTTCTATCAAGTGCCTTAATGGTAAAAGAGGCAACCACTATTGTGTCATGTCCATTCCATTGGCAACAACCTTTTTATAAGATCATAGTACACCTAATCACACAAAGAACCATGAGGTTTATCACTTATTGCACCAACTTTATAATCTGGAGTTTAGATAGTTCATCAAATAATTGAATATGAATAATATTAGTATTTAAATTGCATTGTTATTAATACTTGCTATGGTAAGAGTATATTGTTTGATTGTTTAACAATTGAAACATCATTTGCCTAGAAACTTGATATTACATCTAACAAACAATTAGAAGCTTATGCTTCACTGCAAGGACTACGGATTGCCATTAATTCTCATATTCAATCATTAATAGTGGTGGGAGATTCAAAGGCCATCATAAGTGAGATGGTTTTGAATACAACCCAAGTGGATAATTTATTATCGTCGATGCTAGTTCGAGCACAATAAAAAATCTCCAAATTTACTAGCATCAAATTATATCATGTGCTACGAGAGAACAATTCTTTAACAGATGGTTTCACTAATAAAGCAACATCCTTGTAAGAGGGGTCCTTAATATCAATGGTAAACTATACAACCAACCCATTCCATGAATATTTTAATGGGGATGGAGGCACATACCAAGCATTTAAGGTTTCACGTGGCACATAAACCATAAGCACGGTCATATAGTGGGTTTAATAATGAGATGAGACCCAAGGCACTTTGTCGCATGCTTTGGCTCTTGGTGTCACATGATTTTGAACTCTCAGGAGGAAAAATTACTTGTCAAGGGGGGATCATGGTTCTATGGTATGGATTGCAATGTTGGAGAACCTCGGTTTCAAGTTTGCAAGGCATCCTAGTGAGTTCTATCAATCTGATTGCGATATTGTGTATGCTTTCCTTTTAGACTTGATCAGTAGGTAAGCCTCCTTCTTTGTTCTCTTTCAATTCAAGGGGGTCTACATTTGTGTAGATTGTATTTTCATTTGGTTATATGGTCTCAATTTGTATCACAACCCTTTCTTTAGGGGGTATTTTGACTCTTTCATTTGAGTCTTCTGAAATTCTGAAAACTCTTCTCTAGTGTATCTCAACTCAATTAGTTTATTGTTCATTTTGAGTGAGCACGGGGTTTTCTTGGGTTGGATGGTAAACCCGCCAAACCTCATCAACTCAAGGAGGCATACAAATATATGGTTTGTTTCTAGCTCTAGTTATAAAACTCTTACAAGTGTTTTCCATTTCTATTATGGTGGATGTTTGTCCTACATGTTTAAATCATCTTTGGCTTTGTGTAATCATATTTTGGGTGTCATGGCCTTGACAGTATTGTCTCTCGTATGCATCAAAAGTAGGACTTTTGTGGCTTGAAGGTGAATCAAAGAATTTGAGCCGGGGGGCGAACAAACATCATAATTCTGACTAGGAGTCTGGACTATGGTAGAATTGGGATGAATTATCAGGAATTATAGGAGATTCGATGAGTATTAAGGAATCGTGAGGAATCTATACAGAGTAATAGAACCTCAATCTTCATAGAAACAACAAAAATTCATGAGAATGAGCATCAAGTAACCACCCAAATGGAAACAATTATGGGCACTTTGGTTCAAGAAAAGTGTCAAATGATTTTTGTATAGGTTGAATGCAACATGCTCAAGAAAACTGTCATAAATCTGAGCAAGGGAGATCGATCGAGAGATTCAAATCAAGTAAATGGGGCTAAATGTACATGTAATGTGTAAATGTATATGTAATAGGGTCGGCCTAATAACAAAGGGGCTACATTTGCAATGTGTGAATATGTATATAGAGAGATCATGTAGTCATTATTGGGAACATGTGAATTGTGATGTATGAATGTGTTTGGGTATTTGGAGGAGGTTCTCATATTATTTAAGGAGTTGATCAGAAATTTCTTTGGATTTATCGCATAGGTTTTTTGAATATCAAAAAACCCATGCGATAAATCCGAAAGAACTTTCTGATCAAAACAATGGTCGCAAAAGCCTTAGAACAGATATATTTAAGGAGTTATTGAGTAAGTCATCTCTATTATCTATCTTGGAGTGGTGGCCCACGCTCACATTGGTGTACATAGTGTGTACTTCTGGTTTATTGTGATATTTTAAGCATCCGGGTCCTAAGATTTGGTATCAGAGCATCGATCCTAGGATTGTGTTGCTTCAAGCAAGTCATCTCAGAATTTTTTCTATAATATTTTTTTGCATACGTTTCAGACTATGAAATTTTCAAAATACCGAGAGATAGAGAGAAGTATGTGTGGTAAACATTTCAGGTTCAAGATCATTTTACTTTCGAAAGTTTGTGGAAGTTAGGGATTTTTACTAGCCCTGAAATCAGTCTCAAATGAGTCATTTTGGGAATTTTGTTGTAATGTTTTTCAATGAAGTTTCAGACTATAAAATTTTCAGGAGTCTGAGGAAACATATTGAAGTACTAATGGTAGAAATTTTGGGTTCTGAGATGCCATAATTACGAAAATATAGGCTATGGAAATTAGAGTTTTTTTACTAACCCTAAACTTGCTTCAAACAAGTGTTCTAGGTAAAACAATCATATTTGCTTCAGTAAAGATCCAAATTCAGTGAAACTAGTTGCATTGGAAATCTAACAGACTGTATTATTATAGGTTAAAATTTTAGAATCATATCTGAAATATTGGATACGTGGCATGCCATAAAAGTTTTTTATCTAGAAAGGTACAAGAATCAACAAGTTTTGGGAAAGTTACCATAACTTTCACTTGGCATGTCAAATTTTTGTTAGACCTGCGACATTACAAAGAAGACATATCATAGTACTACATGTAAGAGGGTAGTTTACCAGTCCATGCCTCGTGTGGAGTTTTATCAACCAACACTGATGAGGGTGATCGATTTACCAAGTAATGTGCAATATCCAATACCTCTGACTAGAATTCATGTCCTAACTCAACACAACTGAGCATGCTCCTTTTCGTTTCCATCCACGTCCTATTCATTCTTTCTACAACCCCATCTGGTTGAGGTGTGTATGGAGTAGTCGTGTTCCTTGCTATTCCACATTTCTTAAAGAAATACTTGAATTCATTTCCGCAAAACTCTCCATCATTATCTATCATCGACACCTTTATTTTCTTCTTTATCTGATTCTCTACATCAGCCTTAAACTCTTTAAATTTATCAAAGACCGTATATTTCTTTCGAAGGAAATAAATCCATGTGTTCCTTGAGAAATTATCTATGAATGAAACATATTACCAAAATTTACCTAATACAAGAAAAGGCACATGTTCAAACACATCACTGTATATCAACTCTAAGATTCCATTTTCTCTTGTATCAGCAAATGAGAGTCTTACTCGATTATTTTTACCATATATGAAATATTCACGAAAACTAAAAATCTAATGTGCAATCAAGCATTCCTTCAACCATACATTTACCATGTAATGCTCGAAGGTCCTTTTCTTCAATATGTCCCAGTCTATGATGCCATAGAATTGTCTTTTCTCTAGAGATAGTAGGGGTTATGTCTTATTCATTTCCACCCTGAAGAACAACATAATTGTTACACCCATCAATGATAGTGCTTCCCAACAGCTTGTCCAAAATTCCATTATGAGCTCCCCTCATCAACACCATTGCTCCTGAACCATTTGTAGGTTTCCTTTTCAAACACGGTATCTACACCTGCATCATTCGTCTTACTTATGGATATCAAATTTCTAGCCAACTCTGGAATGTGAAAAACCTCAATGAGTGTTATAATCCTTCCATCCTTGAGAAACAACTTAACTCTTCCATGTTATTTGATTCTAGTTGTCAAGTCGTCTCCTAAGAAAACATAACCTCCATTATACTTTTCACAAAGCCACTCCCTATGAGGAGTTATATGAAAAGAAGCACTCAAGTGAGTCAACCATACATCATGATATGAATGTCTACTTGTAGAATCCAAGTACACATCCCCTCCTTCCGTTGAGGAGGTCTTCCCTTCTATGGAAGGAACATCATCATATCACTTTAGTTTATCAACATTTTTAGATCTACAATCCTTCTTATAATGCCCAACTTTACCAATTTCTAGCATTTCCTTAAAGATTTTCCCGGATATTTAGATCTACCTCTATATTTAAATCTCCCCCCTGAAGACTAATTTTTATTTCTATCTTGGGGATGACCTATTACAGATAAGACATCCATTCTCTAACTATCCAGGGATTTCCATCTCATTTCTTTCAATAGCAAGGATGCAGCCACATCATCAAACTTTAATGTGGTTACATTACTCCCAATAGCTATAACCACACTATCCCATGAATCTAGCAAATAACATAGTAAACTATTGCACTTATCTTCATCATAAAATCTAATATCAACAAACAAAAATTAACTTACCACGATGTTAAAGGCATTTAGATGCTCTGTCATGGAGTCTATGTCATTCATTCTTGGGAGGTACAACTTCTTTCGAAGGAAAAATTTGTTTATGAGAGAATTATACTAATACAAAGTCCCTAAATTATCCCATAACTTCTTGGCTATAGCTTCCCCCAAGACATTCAGAAACATAGAATCTGAAAGACATAACCACATTATAGTATTTTCCTTCCTATCCAACCTTATCCAATATGTCACTGCCATACCCATAAGTCCAGTACCAGGATCCACAACGACCCACTATTCTTTGTTTACTAGAATATCCTCCATATTGAGCTTCCATAGCTTAAATATTTGACCATTAAATTTCTCAATCTTCTAGAACTACTTGTCATTCTTTTTCAACGCAAGAATTACCACCGTTGAGCTGCCATTGAAACCAAGTTTATCAAAAACCCAAGATAACCTTGATATATCAAAAATAAGCCAAACCTTTAGCAACAAAGGCATCCCCGTAGAGCCAATAATCTTGATATGATAGCAAATGTAAGTTTTAAACCTTTGAAGTGAAACAATGCATACAAATTCTTAAGCAAATTAGAAAGACAAAACAATGGAATACACATAGTACATAGAGATTTACCTTGGAAACCCTTAACTGTGAAAACCAACAAAAATTAGAGTTGTGCCTTTCTATTCTTCATTATATTAACTTGACTATACATAATACAATATTTAGGTATTTTATAGCATCCAAAACCTAATCCGTTAACCCGAATTAGATTACAACCCTAATCCATTAACTGAGATTAGATTCTAATTGGCCAAAAAACATGAAAACAGATCAAAAACATCCTAAAAAATATTTTTGGGGGGCTTTGCCCCTAAACCCTCTAGCAAGGGGGCCTAGCCACCCCCTGCAACCCCATGCAAATAATATATTACATTCCCAACAATTTCAAGAAGCAAAACTATCGAAGTTTCCATATAGATTGTAGGAAAAATTGCAAGCACAACCCATTTAGATCAAATAATTATAAACAACATAAAAGATGAGGTCCAAAAACAAAAGGCATATTGTTTTCTTTTGTTATTAAGATTTCACAAATGGATATACTATTAGTGATCCAAAGGAAATTTTCAAAGTGTTTTTCCATTGCATGTATTTTGTTTGCAGAATTGGAAAGTTTAGAGGAGTAATTAGTCTAGAATAAGAATCATTGGATTCAAAGTTTTCCCATATCCATAATGATATTTTCCAAGGTTAGCGTGAACAAGGATTTCTGAGACAACTTGCACAATTGAAGTACAATCCATGAAACTTTATGTGTGTATTGTTTGTAGGGCATATCAACAAAAATTTAGAAATATTCATGGAGAGTTGGCTTTCTCAACATTCATTTTGTTATCGCATAATCTATACTTGCCCAAAGCCTAAAGGCAAGTAAGACTAGATTGATGTAACACGGAGGTAACCCTATCATTGTCACCCCAATAGGGTACCTCTTTATCTTTAGGATGAGGAAAGCCTCAATCCAAGGGAGATGTCCCATACCTAGTTGGTTGATGAAGGGCAAAAAAATATGGTGAAAACCCACCCCTCTCTCTAAGTCACCCAACAACAGAAGTCACTTGGGTGAAGTTTAAAGGGACAAGGGAAAATGAAAATGGGTTTGTACCTGCCCTTTACCAATGAAACATCAAACGTTAGTAGCAACAATTATAATCAATGACTTCTTAAACAAATTGCATGCTGCCAGAACAAGTTATTATACAATAAAGATGATATTACCGTAGCAACAATGTATCTTGAAAGTTGCAAGTTATGATGACAAGAAACGATACAAGAGTCTTGCAAACTTGATAATGATTTGTCACTCACAATTTTCAAGATAAACACAAGTCAATAAATGACTTAAATGGTTGTCCAAACATTTATAACATCATTAATTAATGATCATGACACCAATGGAAACTGCTTCAAAAAAGTACTATAATAAAGCAATAAGACACTACTTCAATATCCAATGATTATAGTTTGCTTAGTACAAATGCCTAATGGTTTTATGGATGATTTTAGGGTTGTTAGGGGCTGCAATAGTGGTTTTAACAACAGTTATGACAACGGTAACAACTTCAGTATTTGCACTTTAGAAAGGCAATTAAACACACACTTTAACACTTATTGATAGTATCTTTCCTTATACAAATTATGGGATGACTTAGATGGTTAGTAGGCTGATATATAGTTGTATCAATGATTATGACAACAACAAATTAGTTGTTAGTATTTATAGACTAGGTTAGCAAATTAGTAGAGTATGAAGTGAAAGAGTTTGAGTTGAGTCTTGTCAAGAAATAAGAGAAGAGGACTAGTGCCTTCAAGTGTAATGGAGTCAAGGAGGGAGGCTTCTTCTAAGGCTGCAAATTAATGATGATGAACAAAATTATAAGAGGGAAAAAGTATAGGAGAAGTAGTAACTTAAGTCCTCCTAGACTTTAACCTCAAGAGACAAAATGCTAGTGTGTATGCAATTCTAGGCCCTAGCACCTTTCTCTCCTTTGCCTTTTTATGGAGTAAAACTTATGTAACAATAACCAGGTACAAAACCCTTAGAGTGCTAGCAATTTATGGCTCTAGGGTTTCACTAGCTACTAGATCAATTTAGTGAAAATCTTGGCAAATAAAAAGTAAGAAAGTAGCGACTTAAGTTTCTTACTTCAAGCATTAAATACACCATGAAATTTCATAATCTTGTATGAGCAAATTAAACCATACAATAAACCATTCAAAAGATGACAAAATGCAGATTTCACTAATTTACACCAGGAATGATCATGAGAATACCATGCAAGATCACCAAAAACTTCCAAAAAATGATCCAAGTTGCAAAAATGAGCCTTAAACAAGAGTGGTGCCTCACAATTTCATCCAATAACCCTAATAGGGCACAAATTTCAGACCCTTTGTCTCCAATGACAAGTTGTGATGAAAATGAATGTCACTTTCTACTTATTTATAGAAAATTTAACCTAAAATTAATTTTAGTTCATAATTACTACGCCGACCTCGCCAGTTTTTTACACAAATTAAATATGGACAAAATAAAATTAATTTGCATCTAAAAATCACTCCAGGGGTGACTTCATGCCCCTCTAGGGCGACGTTGAGCCCCAAGTATGGAACATCGAGCAAGGAAGGTGAAACATTGGGCCTCCAAAGGCCTGAAACCCTTCCCATATGTGTCAATGCCTCATAAATGTCATCCAAGATGAAAACCTAGCTCTAGATGACATCTAGGGATATCATGGTGACGTCCAGGGCCCTCAAGGGATAACGTCTATGTGGGAAAAGTAAGATCCCTTGGGTCTAGGTCTATCAGGGTGCCTCTAAAGGCAACGTCCTTCTTTCTCTCGATGCAAGTTTTCAATCTCTTCTTACCCCTAGCTGGGGTTTCAACATCCATCTGTGGGATTTGAGACCCCATGAAGGTCCAAGCTATTCATTCCCTCATGTGTACCTATCCACCGAGCAAGGTCATGCAACAACAACAAGTATGCCCTCCAAGGGTTCATAAGTCACAGAGATCATAGCATGTAAATCACATCCAATAATTAAATTACCCAAACATGTGCATTAAACCCCCCTTAACCTAGACAAATGCCCAAATACGTTATGCAATTTGACAAGTTAGGTTTGGAGAAGGTCTCAAGGTGTCCTATTGAGCTAAACTCTCTTAAGTTTGGGGTGTTTCCTAGGTGAGATCTAGTCCAAGTCATGTAAGTGTATGAGGTGGCATGGGGTGTATGTAATAACAGGGAAATGTAAAGTCTTACCTGTGGGTGCCTTTGTAGAGGGCGAGATGCACCTTGTCATAAATGCAATTGTTTCCTAGCCCATTCATTGCCTTTTACTCTTAGCTTTATTCCTTTTGATCTTTTGTTCTTATGCTTCAAAGAAATAGTTGAGGGCCATTGTCTTGGATTGATGACCAGAGGTAACAACATTATCCACAAACGTTTCACGGAAATGAGAAGGTTGGCTCCTAATGAAACCCCCTTTCTCTTGGCTATGCCACCAAGAGCCACTACCCTAACCTGATAGGTGGTAGTGTCATACCGCTACATTCCCATGGTCATAATAGGTCCTGTCGTGGTGCGACCTCCTATCCATCAACTAGTACCTTGAGTTTTTATGTTATCTTATGGGTCCCTTTTTCTTACTGAGAAGCTTTTCACTTCTGTGTTGGGGATCCCTGGGTGAAGCATCTCAAAGATTTCAACATTGGCTTTTAACTTTTGCGAGCTACTTTTACCCTCTGGGCCTTTAGCCACTTCTTCCCATGAGGTAAGGTACAACCCTTCCTAGTGTAGCCAATCCTAATCCCTAAACAAGGATAGGGGATATAAAAGGAATAAAGATGGAAAGTGGTAAGTATGGAGGGAACATACGATGACTCTTTACATATTTAACCAGTAGCAACCCAACCTAAAGGGAAATCAACTTACTAGGGAACCATGTCACCCTTCCAGGTATGAACGAGGCAAAGATAATAATTTCCAAGCCAACATCATGAAATGAAGAAGGATTTAATACAACATATTCAAGTGCTTCAAAAATCAGAGTGATACATACCATGATACCCGGACTCATTACCTCATGGAGCAAGACTCACCAATACTTCAAGACTAGGCTTGGTGCGATGGATATTTCCGTTGGTGATAAGTGGATTGTACTGAAGAAAAGAGGGGCACTTTGGGGCCATGATCAAGTCATCTAGCTCTCTATACTCCATGTCTAGGACCTATGGGCCCCGAGATGTGATCTCCTTAGTTATCCCTAGGCTAGGGGATAACATCTGGCTCCAAATCGGGGACATGTGCTCACTGTAGAGCGCATGAGAACCTCAACATCTCTAGTATGACATGTACCTGCTAAATCTCAACAAAAGATATCAATAATCCTTAGGGTGGTGATATCACCCCTTCATCCATATATGATAAAAAGAAATGAAAGCATCTCTAGTCTAACATATGATTATTAGCACAAACATATATATATATATATATATATATAATGAATCAAGACAATATGAAAATGCAACTACAACTATGCTAAAATGATATGCAAATGGTATATACAATGGATGAAAATTCCTACCTACCTTTACTTACTCATCGATTGAATGTTAGGTGTAGTCATATAACCAATGAAACCATCCTAGTAATACCTCATAATACCTTCCTCTGTGCTTCATCATAAACCAAAACAATGACAAGTCAAGCACAAAAAAACATGACTTAGAACATACATCATATTATAGGAAATCATAAAGTCTAGCTCATGGAGGCGGGAGGGGGGGACAAAACTATGCTAATTTACACTTCTAGGAAAGTGCTTAATCCATATAAGAAAGGGACCGTAAAAAATCAAAGGCTGAAAAGACTGACTCAAAGAGTCTGAAGGTTGGCTACCATGGGCGTCATCACATCTTGAGGTCTGGGAAGGGACTATCAAGAACCTAGAGGATGATTGGCAATTTTTTAGGGTAAAGTCGAAAGACTAAGATAACAAACTTCTTCTTAAGGTATTCAACCTACCCTTGAATTCTAAAAGAAGGCTCTGCCCTAGAGAAAGCTTAGGAAAAGGGACATGTTTCCTAACTGCATCCTTAGTGACATAACAAGGTAAAGTAATCAAAGGGATCTAGAAAACCTTGTCACAAGTATCATGATTTAGGCAAACAATGTCCTTACCCTGATCAAGATCCAAGCACAACGGTGGTTGATAATCTTCTTCATGGAATATTTCCAAGTGCTCAAAGGAATACTCATCAAAATCCTCAAGGTATGACCGAAAATCATCAGGAGAACATAGAACTAGGTCACCCTTGGGTGCTTGGAAAACATCTACAACTACATCATCTCAAGTTACCAAATGTCAAAATTAATAGTAACCTCAAATGATAGTTGTAAAGGCAACATTTGGAAATGACCCTCAATGTCGTAAATAGGGTCCTCATCATATCCAATCACATCCCATTTACATTTCTCGACATGTATGAACTCATCAATATTATCAACCGTGTCATTACCTTTATCATAACACGAAGGGTTTAAAACATCCAAGGGCTCCTCTAACATTTCTTTAGTTTCCAAATCACAAAATAAAGCATCTTCAAAAACTTGGAAAGGGAAACAACTTACCATAGTCATTTATTCTTGTGAATGAGTGTTGAAGATTTGGGTAACTTCATCAAATGGAAGAGTAAGCATCAATGCCTTGTCCTCATGACTTGTCCTTGCATCTTCAACTTCATAATACAGAGGGTCTAGCTTGTCCAAGGATTCCCTTCCTTCTTCACCTTCTGAATCATAGAATAAGGTATCATCAAAAACCTAAAAAGGAAAGTGACCAACCTCATCCTCTTCTTTTTGTGCAGGAGGAATAGAATTTCGGATGGCTTCATTAGAGGGAGGAGCACACATTAATACTTCATCATAATGTTTGATATCGTCAGGATCTCGCTCTTCAACTAGGTCTTGATTATCCTTGCTAGAAGCATGAGTAAATTCTTGTTCTTCCCCATGGGATTGGTAACCTTCATCAAGATCCCTCTCCTCAATATCTTGTTGATCGATGCCTTGCTCCAACACTTTGGGGAATTCTTCAACTAAGGTCTTAAGGAAAGGTATTCTCTTAAGAATATCTGGGGTATCTTTGGGCTCACCAATCTTTACTTCTGGAACAAAGGATTGTTCTCCCTTGGATGAGGAGATGTTGGCTTCGACCTCTATGGCCATGTCATAAGCTTCTTGGATTGACCTTGGGCCCTTTTTATCAAGCATGAATTCTGATTGTCCTGAGAATGCCTTGGTATAGAGGAAAATGAGGAATTGAGGTCTAGGACGATAGGTTCTAAGGAGTTGTCGTGACATATTTTGGAATCTAGTATGGAACTCCCTAACAATATCATTCTCATTCTTCTTTATGTAATTAAGTTTGTTTACCAACACCATAGGATCCTCTTTTATATTCCATCTCTTGAGGAAGACTTCTTCTAATTGATCCATGGATGTAATACTAGCATCAAGGAGGCCATCATACCATCTCCTAGCATTATCATGAAGAGTGGCAGAGAAAAGCTTCATTTCCAGATCCTTATCGTCATCACTAATGGGATGGAGTTGAAAGAAGGCCCAAAAGTCACTCTTATGGTCCTCAACATTCTCTTCATCACTACCAGTGAACTTAGAGAGCCATTTTACATACTTCAGAGGCATTTCTCGAGGATAACTTGAGATTTCACTTATATCCAAGGGTTTAAAATTTCTTGGGTCCCATTAGGAATCCATGGTTGGCCTCATCATTAGTGGAGTTGCTAGATAATCCGTCTAGGGATTATCAAAGTGAAAAGAGGGAATCACCCTCAATGGAGTTGCTAGGTAATCTTTCAAAAGTGAAAGGCTTTGAGAAAAAGGCTTGACAAAAATTTGTCGTTCAAGGAAAAATGACTTGATGTTCCCCGACAACGACGCCAAAAATGTTATCGCACAATATATACTTGCCCAAATCCTAAAGGAAAGTAATCCTAGATTGATGTAACATGGAGGTAAACCCATCACTGTCACCCTAATAGGGTACTGTTGAGCACTCAACACACCCTAAAATTATTTGTGAATTTTTTCTTTTAGGTACCACTTTGTCATTTCTGAATGGAGTCAGTTGTGTAGGGATCACTGGGTTTTTCTATTGTTTTATTTTATCATCGATCACATTCGGTTTGGTTTTAAGTTTGTTGAACATATTGACATTTTTCTCTAAGTAAATGTGGCATTAGACTAAGTGCACACAACTTAAAATTTGTTTTATAAATAAGCACGCGCCCATCGACGATTTTGGTCTGCGATTTTGGTCTAAAATTCGTCGATGTATCGTCGGCATCGACGAAATCAGAAAGGTAAATTGTCAACATAGGCAATGACAATAGTCGATCGCCGATATATTGCCAGCATTGGTGAAGAGGGAGAATAGTTGATGTATCGTCGAAATCCTAAAGGTAAAATTCCCACATAACAACGATAATCGTCGATGTACTATCAACATCGGTAAAATGGGAGAAAGAGCATGCCAATCGGTGATTCTGGCCTGTGAAAACAAATCTTCTAAAATTCATTAATGTATCGTCGGCATCGCCGAAATCCGAAAGGTAAATTGTCAACATAGGCAACAACAATCGTCGATCGTTGATATATCGTCGGCATCGTCGAAGAGGGATAAATGGCACGACAACTTATGTTAAAAAAAATCACCGACGATGAAAAGAAACGCTTCTCACACCCAAGAGGTCAAATCAAATGTCACGTGTTATTTTGCATAGATAGTCTGTATTGCTCAGTTATTACCCACATCATCTTTTGATGTCCCCCGTGTCATATCTATAATTCCACGTCAATATCTCCACGTAAGCACTGTATGACAGTTTGGATTGGCATCACAACTTTTGCTGAGAGGCACCAATGAAGCAACGTCAAAGAAAAATTGTCGATGTCGATGCATTCATTATCTATCAACATATGGCTAGGACACCAAACAATAGGGTTTAGAGCAAACCTTTATCCATCGATGCCGATAATCCTGACCGATATGCGTTGTCCTTTTAACGATCCTGCTTATCCACGATATCGATCACACTAGTTCTGTTGGAGTGCGAAAAACGCTCAGGTAATTTGAGGAGACACCTCTAGCTAAGTAGAGGATGAGGTTTGAGATTTGTTAGACAATTAAGAACTTCACATAACCGATACCATGACGTCATGTGTCGATCAACTTTTAAAAATTATAATTCGTCGATGAACTCTAAAGTAACACGCTCTTGCACCGCCAGGCTATGTTATATTTAATCATGAGCATGAAGACTCGATGCGACAAGGTAGTATGTTTTAAATTTGCAAAGTTTGTGCCTAAGCATGGAATTTCATTCACAAATCATTGATATCCCAAGAAGACAAAGGAGCAAGAGAAAGCATCGAAATGCCTCCGCGAAATTCGACGACCAAACACTCACCAAGAATGCCCAAAATGAAGGAATGCACAATTCATAAGGGAGAGAGACCTCTTCACCATTTGAATAGTTGATTTCCAAGAAGATACCCTAATGGGGATGACAAGCTGTAAAGACATGCAACAATGGTATGAGAAGGCATATCAAGCCTTGGAACGGATAAACTACATTAGCAAAGTACAGAAGGATCGAGATACAAAAGAGCATGGCATCTGAGTGTTGATGGACAACAACATCACCCGAATAAGGAAGGCAGTTGAACACTGGGTAAGCATGGTCTAGGAGCCCCAACGGAAAATGCAGGAAAGATGGGATGAGTGTGAGAAAATCTTGGAGAAAATCAATAAGGAAATGAGGAATATTGACCTGCCATAGTTTGGCCCATCAGAGGATTTCATCGATTTTTGTGACATAGTTAAACGACATGCAGAACAAGATCGGGTGTGCGAAACAAATATTTCGCAGGTTTCAAGCATGATCCCGGGTCAAGTGAAGAAGTTCATGGATCCTCTGATTAAATCTCTTGCGGTCTTACAATGCATGCATATCAGACTAATCAAGTACAAATAACGAGCAATTGAGATGAAGGAGGTCCTCTCCACTCCAATGGATCAACACAGGTTCTCATATGCAAATACATGTGAAGATCTCTTCTGCAGATGGTCATAATACGAGAGGAACAATCCACTTCAGTAAAACGACCAGATGAACTAAAGAGAAGCAAAAGAGAATAGATAGATAAAGTATGTCACGTGTCATTTTCTTGACTTAACACAACTTTAGTAGTTATTTTTAATTTATTTATTTTTTATAAATAAGAGAATCGACCTTGTGTTAAGGGTCGATGGTTTTGGAGGGAAAGTCTTTTTCTGAAATATTGTAAGAGAATTATTTATGTGCAAGTTATTTTAATTAAGAAGTTTTGTTTAGAACCAAAGACAGTTCTTTCAACTGAGGCATGAATGTGATTGGACTGAGGGGGATTATCTCTGTCTTCGAATTCAATATTTTGCTAATGATTTGAGTAAGAGTTGTTGTATCTATTATTTAAGTTATCTTATAATGTTGCAATTGTTATTTTATTCTAACTCATGAATAGAAATCTATTGTGTTAATATGTGATTGATAATATATCATTGAAAATTACTTTTCTTGCACTAATTTCCTGTCACGTATATATTTTCTTTCTGTAACTGTTATCTCAGACGATGTTGAATGGTCACAAGTCAAATAGTATTATTTCTAGTTTGAAGTAGTTTTGATCCTCATTGTCTGCATGCTGAGGTATAAAAGGTTATCCCAAAACCCAATTTCCTCCCATACATTATAACATCTCTCTATTATTTAGCTTATGTTCCCCCTTTCTTTCCCACTAATGATAAAAAGAACAAAAAAAGAGAACTGCATAGCCTAAGAAAAGGTTTCATAGAAAGACATATATATCGGTCACGATTAAAGCTCGTCGATAAATCCAGCCAAACCACAAATCTAGAGAACCATACCACTCAGTAAACACTTGCGGGGTCTAATCGGGCCTCTCAAGCGGGTTTGGTTTTGGTTGTTGAGTCAAAGGGATATCAGACCCCTCAACAGAATTGGCGCTAGAAGGAGGGCCTGATGAATGCATGGCTAACAACATTTTTGATAATATATTCTACAAAGCCTATAGATTTAAAACAACCCACAAACATGGCTAGTCATTCTCAAGACAGCCCACATACGAGAGTACTCCCACTACGAGTAACTCACCTCAACACAAAGAGGAAGAACACATGTACCCTGAAATACCTTACGATCTTCCCCACAAAGAGGTAAATAAGTTCAGAAGAATCACCAGAGCTTATGCTTGACACATCGGAGAATTACCTTTAGCTCCTTTACTTCCTCGAAGAAAACAAATAAGAATACCAGTTGTTAACACCCCTGACCAGGTATTTGTTCACACGGTAGAATACCTAATAGATTTGTCCCTCATAGAGATCGAACAACCCCTTAATCTGATACCTGAAACACCAGTTGGTAATTACTCTGAACCTGACCATTTTGAGTCTGAAGAGCAAGAGTCTAACTCAGATCGCTCAGGTTCTGAATCAAAAGATATGGGGGATAATAACGATAACAATAGAGAAAGGGGAGATCATCCTAGAGACAATCAACCATGGTTGGCAATATATGCTTTGTCAATCCCAAGATGGTTGCATAACCTACCCAGACATCCAAAAAAATTACTTCCTAAATTTGACCCGGAAACCTTCGAATTGCCTGGGGACCATATTAAGAAGTTCATATTAGCTATAAGGTTGATGAATGTGCAACACGAAGATGTAGTGTGCAAATTTTTTCCTTATACCTTTGAAAATTCAGCCTCGACCTCGTATTTCAACCTACCAGTTGGTTCCATAACTAGCTAGACAAAGTTTCAAAAAGATTTCTTCGACAAATTTGTTGAAGAAACTACTACATGAGCTTTAATGGATGAACTTTTCACCGCCACTATGAGTCCAAAAGAAAAGACAAAAGATTTCAACCAAAGATTCACCACCATTTTGAACAAATTCCAACCTGAGGCTAAACCTACCCAGGAGTTGCAGATTGAAGTATATGCTAATGCTCTCCTGGCATCTATTTCCATGCTCGTAAAAAGGCATGCCAAACAGACTCTAGCTGAAAATTTCAAAGAAGCTAAAATGATTGAAGCCCAAATGAAAGGATGCAAAGAAGGTCAGATCTCACTAATAAAAAAGGAAACCCAACCTCTACCTAAGGGAGGAATTTTGTTAACAAGACCCCCAAGTAAACAAACAGAACAAGGTCCAGAGAAAGAGGGAGGGGATCTAGAAAACCTGTAGCGGATGATCAAAAAACTTTCTAATGAGATCGTAGATATGAAAAGGAGTGTCGGGGAAAGAAACCAAATCCAAAGGCCTTATAAACCTTTTTTTTAAAGGAACCCACCTTTCAAGGCAATAGATCCTCCCCCATCCAACCTGAACATTGACCTAGGGAATGCAACATCTGACACCTTCTGCACGTACCATCAAGAAAACCATTCAGAAAGGGATTGCCCAAACAAGGAGGTTGAAATTGAAAAAATAGCTAGACATGAAAGAGTTATAAATTGCCCTCCCCAAATTTGAACATTGTTCTTTGATGGCTCTAAATCTCAAGAAGGGTCGGGAGTGGGATGCATTCTCATTGACCCAAAGGGGAAACAAAACTTCTTATCCTACATATTAGAATTCGAATTCACTAATAACACTATTGAATATGAAGCTTTAGTCCATGGACTAAAGAAAGCCATATACTTAAACATCAAGGAATTGAAAGTTTTTGGAGACTCCAAAATTATTGTTAGGCAAGTGAAGAATACTATCCATTGCAATTCACCTCACTTAAGGAATTACCAACACGAGGTGCACAGACTAATAGACAAGTTTGAAGCCTTCAACATTACCATTGTTCCTGGGACAAAAAATACCCTTTCTCATGCTCTAGCCATCGCAGCCTCAAGACTATCTCCTTTGGAAGATTATGAAGCCTCGAGGTTCATAGTGGAACTGCTCTACAAACCTTTGGTACCTAAAAACATTTCTAACTGGAATTTTTTTGAAGGGGATGAACAAATCTTAGATTTCCTGATTAATTAGGAGAATTTTAGGGATTTGGCCATTAACGATGAAGTATTCCAAGAACTACTCATGGAATCGGATCTCCATGAACAAAAGAAGGGAATAGATCATTCTGATGACAACCCAAGTTTCACACAATACCTAAAGGAGTGTGCAATGTGGAGAACCTTTTTGACTTGAGGGAAATATTCATGGGACCAAAGAATGCAAAAACATGGAGCTCGTGCCCTATATATGAAACTATAAACCTAGGCACCCCCAAGAATCCCAACAATGTCAACTTAGGGAAGACAGTGTCCAAAGAAGACATGAAATCTTATCTTAAACTATTTAAATAATATCAAGATGTATTTTCTTGGTCTTACCGAGAATTCAAAACGTATGATACTCGCATTATCCAGCACACGATCCCGTTCAAATATGGAGTAAAACCCTTCCAACAAAAGCTTAGGCAGTACCACCCATCTCTGTAACCTCTAATGTATCAAGAGTTGAAGAAATTATTAGATGCTAAGATTATCTTTGAGGTAAGACACTCTACATGGGTAGCCAATCTGGTGCCTGTCAGAAAGAAGCCTGGGGAGATCTGTTTGTGTGTGGGTTTCAGAAACCTTAACAGATCATCAGAAAAGGATAACTACCCAGTCCTACCCATGGAAACAATCTTACAGGCAGTATCCGACTCTAATTTGTTTTCTCTCCTAGACGGTTTCTCGGCATATAACCAGGTCCTGGTTTCAGAAGATGATCGATTAAAAACTACCTTCCGAACCAAGTGGGGAACCTTTGCTTATAAACGCATGCCCTTCGAGCTCATTAACGTAGGGGAGACCTTCCAGAGGGCCATAGATGTAGCTTTTTGGGGATTGATTAACAAGTGTTTGGTAGTCTATTTAGATGACGTAACGATATACTCAAAAAATAAGGAAGACCACATTCATCATTTGCCTCAGATATTCGAAAGGTGTAGGAAATATGGAATATCTTTGAACCCTAAGAAAACCATCTTTGGCGTAGAGGAAGGGAAACTACTAGGTCATATTATATATGAAGAAGGAATTAGCATTGACCTTGAGCAGATAAAAGCGATAACTCAACTCCCCTTGCCTCACAATAAAAGGCCATGCAATCTTTCTTTGGGAAAATCAATTTTGTGAGAAAATTTACTCCTGAATTCGTCGAAACTGTCAAACCTTTACAAAGAATGATTCACAAAGATGTAGAGTTTAAATGGGATGAAGAGAAGAAAGGTGCTTTCAATAACATCAAAATTGTCATTTCCCAAGAACCAGTGTTACGAAGCCTTGATTTCAACAAATATTTTTTCCTTTATACCTTTGCTTCTAACCAATCCTTGGCTCTAGTACTTACCCAAAAGGATTATGAAAACAATGAAGCACCAATATCCTTTATGAGCACCAACATCCAAGGAGTCGAACTGAACTACCCTGCTATAGACAAACATGATTACGCAATATATAAAGCGAATAAACATTTCAGATCCTATATCCTGAAGAATCACACTAAAGTGATAGTACCTCATCCAATGGTCTGATCTCTGTTCACTCAACAAGAGATGGGAGAAAGAAGGGGAAATTGGATGGCAGTCATCCAAGAATTTGATCTAGACATAAAACCTGCCAAAATAGTCAAAGGTCAAGGATTGTGTAAACTGGTCGTTGAGGCCCAAGATCTGATTAATGCAGAAGACTCTGGTTGGGAAAATGAGCTATCATTATGGTGCAACGAATCCTTATACCTACCTCCTGGGGAAGAATCCTGGTATGGAAACTTGTCTTATCTCCTGTATCATGGAACTTGCCCGAAAAACCTAAACCCTAGAGAAAGGAGAGCCCTCAGGTTAAAATATTCTCAATATCACCTCATAAATTCAGTGCTTTTTTGTGTAAATTATGATGGAGTGCTCCTTAGATGTCTTGAACACGATGATGCATAAAAAGTACTGAGAGAGCTCCATGACGATCTAGTGACGGCTGGAAATTTTGCAGGAGAACCATGACTTACAAATTCTTAAGGGCTGGTTATTATTGGCCTACTCTGTTCAGGGACGCTCACACATATGCCAGGAAATGTAAATCTTACCAGTTGAGTGGCGGTAGAGAAAATAGGGCAGTCGTTCCACTCTAGCCAGTGACCATATCCAGGCCATTTGAACAATGGGGAATAAACGTCATAGGAGAAATTACTCCCAATTCTTTGAAACAACATAAATATGTCTTGACTGCCACAGATTATTTTATGAGATGGACAGAGGCTATCCCTCTCACGCACATTAATGAAAAGGTAGTAATCTAATTTTTAGAACAACAACTGATAACAAGGTTTAGATTGCCCTCCATTCTCATTTTTGACAATGTTGCCTACTTTTCTTCCACGCTCTTGACATAATTTGCCCTCGATAAGGGGATCATAATAAGATATTCTGCAAACTACTATTCATAAGGGAATGGGGTAGCAGAGTCAACTAATAGAAACTTGGTGAGAATTAAAAAAAAACAGTTGTTGAGAATCAGAGGAATTCACATAATTTGCTTCATAATGCCTTATAAGCCAATAGAGTAAGACCTAAAGAAGCCATAGGAAACTCTTTGTACTTTCTAGTATATGGAAAATAAGTCATTCTCCCAAACAGATTGTGTCTTCCATCTTTACAGCTTGCCTAGGCAACGAGAAGTCAGCCCTCATTCGTTATTCAACAAAGGATTGATACTCTTCTCATGTTAGATGAAGAAAGGGAAAAGGCTAAAGTTAAGTTCACCGCTCATCAGCAAGTAGATAAAATATGGTTCGACAAACATAAGGCCAAAGAAAAAAATTTCAAAGTAGGAGACCTAGTCTTGAAGTGGGATAAAGAAAACGAGCCCAAAGGAAAACACTCAAAGTTCCAAAATCTTTGGCTCAGACCTTTTCAGGTGGCAGAGAAGATCGGAGTAGGCACATACTAGTTGTAGAATCTGAGGGGGGAATGTAACACCCTCCCAGTGAATGGCCAGGCCTTAAAACAATATTTCTCATTAAAAAAAAAAGATTTTGATGCTTTGTTTAAGTTTTGCTTCTTTTTTCAACATACATTTTGATCTGGACGAGTGTGTGGGTTCAGGGAATACTGTTTTCAAACTCCTTTTTCATTCTTTCCTTTCTGTTATTTTCTTTTAATTAAGTTGTGTTTCGTAAAGCAATGGTTGACTTTAATGAATACGATGAAGCAGACTCTGATCCTGACCTACACTTATATTCAAAATAAGAGATGCTCGACAGACACAAATTTTTAAAAAATCATTTTTGTCTTTGTAAGCATACTACTTGGGGAAATGATCAAATATCTGCTTGGTGGCCTGGTAGAGCTAAATGGAAATATAGCTCGCTAGAAAGAATCACATGTACCTATGGACAAAGCCAAGGAAAACTCCATCTTAACAAGTTTCACCTTATCAAAAAAACAAATATCCTCCTCTCTGACTCACTCTTGGTATTTATGCTAGAAAAAGATGATTCAAAAAAATATTGTAAAGTCTGAGAGGGTATGCAAATAACTCCGTCGGGGCTATGGACGCTCGCTGGCAGCGGAGCAACATCGTAAGAAAGTAATGATAGCTAAATGGCCTCATGCTAATGGACACTCTACCCGACTCTTGTTTATAAAGGACATGGATTGCGGTTAACATGAAATGGGATGGAAAAGATAAACCCCACAGGTGGATCCAGATTTAGGAACACAGGAACTTGTGTACACATTGATAGAAAGGGTTTTGTTGAAAAGGAATAGAATAAATCTAGATGGTTTCTCAACCAATTTGCATAGGCTAAGCACGAGGGAAGGAGCAGAGATTTTGTTTTTTCCCAGAGAATCGCCATTTGTTGAGCACTCAACAAACCCTAAAAGTCTTTGTGAATTTTTTCTTTTGGGTACCACTTTGTCATTTCTGAATGGAGTCAGTTGTGTAGGGATCAATGGGTTTTTCTATTGTTTTGTTTTGTCATCGATCACATTCGGTTTGGTTTGAATTTTGTTGAACAGATTGAAATTTTTCTCTAATTAAATGTGTCATTAGACTAAGTGCACACAACTTAAAATTAGTTTTATAAAGAGCCACACGCCCATCGACGATTCTGGTCTGCGAAAAAGTTTTCTAAAATTCGTCGATTTATCGTCGACATCGGCGAAATTTGAAAGGTAAATTGTCAACATAGGCAACAACAATCGTCGATATATCGTCGACATCGACGAAGAGGGAGAATCACCGATGTATCATCGACATCGGCAAAATCCAAAAGGAAAAATTCCCACATAACAATGATAATCGTTGATTGTCGACATCGGTAAATGGGAGAAAGGGAGTGCCAATCGGTGATTTTGGCCTGTGAAAATAAGTCTTCTAAAATTCGCCAACGTATCATCGGCATCGGCGAAATATGAAAGGTAAACTGTCAATATAGGCAACAACAATCGTCGATCGTCGATCGTTGATATATCATCGACATCGGCAAAGAGGGATAAAGGGCACGGTAACATATGTCAAAAAGAAAATCACCGACGCCAAAAAGAAACACTTCTCATGGCTAAGAGGTCAAATCAACTGTCACGTGTTTTGTCGCGTAGACAGTCCGTATTGCTTAGTTGTTACCCACGTCATCTTTTGATGTCCCTTGTGTCATATCTATACTTCCATGTTAGCACCTCCATGTCAGCATTGTACTATAGTTTGGGTCGGCATTGAAAATATTGATGAGAGGCACCAATGAAGCAACGTCAAAGACAAATTGTCGATGTCGATGCATTCATTAAATATCGGTGAATGGCTAGGACACCGAACACTAGGGTTTAGATCGAACCTTTATCCATCGACGTCGACGATCTTGGCCGGTCTGCATTGTCCTTTTAACAATCATGCTTATCCCTGATACCGATCATACTGGTTCCATTGGAGTGCAAAAAACGCTCGAGTAATTTGAGGAGACACCTCTACCTAAGTGAAGGAGGAGGTTTGTGATTTGTTAAACAATTAAGAACTTTACATAAATGATACCACGACGATGCACACCGATCAAATTTCAAAAATTGGAATTTGTCGATGAACTATAAAGTAACACACTCCTACGCCGCCAGCCTGCGTTGCATTTAATCCTGAGCATGAAGACTCAATGTGACAAGGTAAGTATGTTTTAAATTTGCAAAGTCTGTGCCCAAGCATGGCATTTCATTCGCAAATCACTGATCTCCCAAGCAAACGAAGGAGCAAGAGAGAGCATCGAAGAGGTTATAGCTTGTATCACTTCGATTACCAGTAAGCCCAGGTTATTTCTTGAAAGGAAGAGGTAAGATTGGTCTTTATTGTTTACATTTACGATCGCGTAGAATAACACTTGTCACAGTTGTCTTAAAGCTTATTATTCTGTTTTGTGCAGGAAAATGCCTCCACGAAAGCCGATGACCAGACGCTTACCAAGAACGCCCAAAATGAAGGAATGCACAATTGACAAGGGAGAGAGACCTCTTCATCGCTCGCATAACTGATTTCCAAGAAGATACCCTTATGCGGATGGAAACCTGTAAAGACATGCAGCGGTGGTATTGGAAGGCACATCAAGCCTTAGAATGGATAGACTACATCAACGGAGTACAGAAGGACCGAGATACAAAAGAGCATGGTATCCGAGTGTTGATGGAAAACAACATCACCCGAATAAGGAAGGCAGTTGAACACTAGGTAAGCATGGTCCAGAAGCCCCGACAGAAAATGCAAGAAATATGGGATGAATGTGAGAAAATCTGGAAGAAAATCAATAAGGAAATGAGGAATTTTGACCTGCCAGAGTTTGGCCCACTGAAGGATTTCATAGATTTTTGTGACATGGTTAAACGACATGCAGAGCAAGACCGGGTGTGCGAAATAGAGATTTCATAGGTTTTGAGCATGATCTCGGATTAAGTGAAGAAGTTCATGGAGCCTTCGATTAAATCTCTCGCAGTCTTACAATGACTGAATATGAAACTAATCAAGTACAAAGAACGGGAAATTGAGATGAAGGAGGTCCTCTCCGCTCCGATGGATCAACACAGGTTCTCATATGCAAATACATGCAAAGATCTCTTCTGCAGATGGTCAGAATAGGAGAGGAACAATCTACTTCAGTAAAACGACCAGGTGACCTAAAGAGAACAAATAGATAAAGTTTGCCACGTGTCATTTTCTTGACTTAACAAAACTTTAGTAGCTATTTTTAGTTTATGTATTTTTTATAAATAAAAGAATCAACCTTATGTTTAGGGTTGATGGTTTTGGAGAGAAAGACTTTTTCTAAAATATTGTAAGAGAATTATTTTTGTGCAAGTTATTTTAATTAAGAAGTTTTGTTTAGAACCAAAGACACTTCTTTCATTTGAGGCATGAATGTGATTGGACCGAGGGGGATTATCTCTTTCTTCGAATTCAATATTTTGTTGTTGATTTGAGTAAGAGTTGTTGTATTTGTTATTTAAGTTATCTTATAATGTTGCAATTGTTCTTTTATTCTAACTTATGAATAGAAATCGATTGTGTTAATATGTGATTGATAATAGAGCATTGAAAATTACTTTTCTCGCACAAATTTCCTGCCACGTATATATTTTCTTTCTGTAACCGTTATATCAGACGATGCTGAATGGTCACAAGTCAAATAGTATTATTGCTAGTTTGAAGTAGTTTGGATCCTCATTGTCTACATGCCGAGGTATAAAAGGTTAACCCAAAACACAGTTTCTTCCCATACATTATAACATCTCTCTATCATTTAGCTTAGGCTCCCCCCTTCTTTCCCACTAATGATAAAAAGAACAAAAAAAGAGATATGCATAGCCTAAGGAAAGGTTTCATAGAAAGACATATCTATCGTTCATGATTAAATCCCATCGATAAATCCATCCAGATCACAAATCTGGAGAACCATACCACTCAGTAAACGATTGCGAGTCTAATTGGGCTCTCAAGCGAGTTTGGTTCCTGTTGTTGAGTCAAAGGGATCTTAGAATCCTCAATGGGTACCTCTTTCTCTTTAGGAGGCAGATAGCCTCACTCCAAGGGAGACGTCCTAGGACCTAGTTGGTTGATGAAGGAAAAAACGATACAGTGAAAACCCACCCCTCTCTCTATGTCACCCAACAGAAGAAGTCACTTGGGTGAAGTTTAAAGGGATAAGGGAAAATGAAAATGGGTTTGTACATTCCCTTTACCAATGAAACATCAAACGTTAGTAGCAACAATTATAATCAATGACTTCTTCAACAAATTGCATGCTGCCAAAACAAGGTATTATACAATAAAGATGATATTATGGTAGCAACAATGTATCTTGAAAGTTGCAAGTTATGATGACAAGAAAATATACAAGATTCTTGCAAACTTGATAATGCTTTGTCACTCACAATTTTCAAGATAAACACAAGTCAATAAATGTCTTAAATGGTTGTCCAAACATTTATAACAACATTAATTAATGACAATGGAAACCACTTCAAAAAAGTACTATAATAAAGCAATAAGACACTACTTCAATATCCAATGATTATATTTTTCTTAGTACAAATGCCTAATGGTTTTATGGATGATTTTAGGGATGTTAGGGGCTGCAACAGTGGTTGTAACAACATCTATGACAACGGTAACAACTTCAATATTTGCACTTTAGAAAGGCAATTAAACACACACTTTAACACTTATTGATAGTATCTTGGCTTATACATATTCTGGGATGACTTAGATGGTTAGTAGGTTGATATAATTTGCAAAATGATAGTTGTAGCAGTGATTATAACAATAGCAAATTAGTTGTTAATATTTGTACACTAGGTTAGCAAATTAGTAGAGTATGAAGTGAAAGAGTTTGAGTTGAGTCTTGTTAAGAAATAAGAGAAGAGGACTAGTGCCTTCAAGGGTAATGGAGTCAAGGAGGGTGGCTTATTCTAAGGCTGCAAATTAATGATGATGCAAAAAAGTTTAAGAGAGAAAAAAGTATAGGAGAAGTAGTAACTTAAGTCGTCCTAGACTTTGACCTCAAGAGACAAAATGCTAGGGTGTAGGCAATTCTAAGCCCTAGCGCCTTGCTCTCCTGAGCCTTTTATGGAGTAAAATTTATGCAACAATAACCAAGTACAAAATCCTTAGAGTGCTAGCAATTTAGGCCTCTAGGGTTTCACTAGTTACTAGATCAATTTAGTGAAAAGCTTGGCAAATAAAAAGTATGAAAGTAGCAACTTAAGTTTCTTACTTCAAGCATTAAATACACCATGTAATTTCATAATCTTGTATGAGAAAATAAACCATATAATAACCATTCAATAGATGACAAAATATAGATTTCACTTACTTGCACCGGGAATAATCATGAGAATACCATGCAAGATCACCATAAACTTCCAAAAATTGATCCAAGTTGCAAAAATGAGCCTTAAACAAGAGTGGCGCCTCACAATTTTAGCCAATAACCCTAATAGAGTGCGAATTTCAGACCTCTTGTTTCCAATGACAAGTTGTGATGAAAATGAATGTCACTTTCTACTTATTTATACAAAATTTAACCTAAAATTCATTTTAGTTCATAAGTATTGGGCCGACCTGACCAGTTTTTTACACAAATTAAATATGGACAAAATAAAATTAATTTGCATCTAAAAATCACTCCAGGGGTGATTTCACGCCCCTCTAGGGTGACGTTGAGCCCCAAGTATGGAACATTAGGCAGAGAAGGTGAAACATTGAGCCTCCAAAGGCCTGAAACCCTGCCCATATGTGCCAATGCCTCATAAATGTCGTCCAATATGAAACTATAGCTCTGGATGATGTCTAGGGCTATCATGGTGATGTCCAGGGCCCTCAAGGGCTAACGCCCATGTGGGGAAAGCAAGATCCCATGGGTATAGATCTGATAGAGTGCCTCCAAAGGCAACATCCTTCTTTCTCCCGGTGCAAGTTTTCAATCTCTTCTTACCCTTAGCTTGGGTTTCAACATCCATCTATGGGATTTAAGCCCCCATGAAGGTCTGAGCTAATCATTCCCTCATGTGTACATGTCCACCGAGCAAGGTCCCGCAACAACAATAAGTACACCCTCCAAGGGTGCATAAGTCACATGGATCATAACATGTAAATCACATTCAATAATTAAATTACCCAAACATGTGCATCAATTCCCCTTAACCCAGACAAATGCTCAAAGACATTATGCAATTTGACAAGTTAGGTTTGAAGAAGGTCTCAGGGTGTCCTATTGAGCTAACCTCTCTCAAGTTTGGGGTGTTTCCCATGTGAGATCTAGTCCAAATCATGTAAGTGTATGAGGTGGCATGGGGTAAATATTTGGGCATGGGGTGCATGTAATAACAGGGAAATGTAAAGTATTACCTGTGGGTGCCTTTGTAGAGGGCGAGTTGCACCTTGTCATAAATGCAATTGTTTCCTAGCCCATTCATTGCCTTTTACTCTTATCTTTATTTCTTTTGATCTTTTGTTCTTGTGCTTCAAAGAAATAGTTGAGGGCCACTGTCCTGGATTGATGACCAGAGGTAACAACATTATCCATAAACATTTAACGAAAATGGAAGGTTGGCTCGTGATGAGACCCCATTTCTCTTGGCTATTCCACCAAGAGCCACTACCCTGGCTTGGTGACCAGATAGGTGGTAGTGTGATACCGCTACATGCCCGTGGTCATAATAGGTCGACTCGTGATGAGACCTCCTATCCATCAACTAGTACCTTGAGTGTTTATGTTATCTTATGGCTCCCCTTTTCTTACTGAGAAGATTTTCACTGATTTCTTAGGTATCCTTGGGAAAAGCATCTCAAATGTTTCAACATTGGATTTTAACTTTTTCCAGCTACTTTTATCCTATGGGCCTTTAGCCCCTTCTTCCCATGAGGTAAGGTACAACACTTCCTAGTGTAGCCAATCCCAATTCCCAAATAGGTATAGGGGAGATGAAAGGAATAAAAATGGAAAGTGGTAAGTATGGAGGTAACAGACGATGACTTTTCACAGATCCACCCAGTAGAAACCCATCCTAAAGGGAAATCAACTTACTAGGGCACCATGTCACCCTTCCAGGTATGAACAAGGCAAAGAGCATAATTTCCAAACGAACGTCATGAAATGAAGAAGGATTTAATACAACATATTCAAGTGCTTCAAAAATCAAAGTGATACATTCCATGATACCCGGACTCATTACCTCATGGAGCAAGACTCACCGCTACTTCAGTACCAGGCTTGGTGTGATGGATAATGTTGTTGGTCATAAGTGGACTGCACTGAAGAAAAGAGGGGCCCTCTAGAGCCATGCTCAAGTTGTCTGACTCTTGTTACTCCATGTCTAGGACCTGTGGGCCTTGAGACACGATCTCCTTAGTTATCCCTATGCTAGGGGATAACACATTCTAAGGTCCAATCTTCTTTGTCCATGATACATTGGACAACATGTTCATAGGTACTTGGGGTCTTCCCTTTGCAACCTATGCAAGGAGAAGTTGAGTGAGAATTTGTTGCTCATATTTACCATGTGTGAGTTCAAATGGAGGCATAAAAGCATTTTTTTTCACTCTCAAGACACCCTGTACCTCCATTATAAGTAAGAAGGGCCTAAGGATGGATGTTAGTTTTGCTAATATGCTTTGTAATGAAAACCAATAGCTGAAGAAAAAAATTAAAGAATGAAATATAGTTGAATTAAATGGAGCAACAAATGGATATTTTCATGGACTTTTTCTTGCAAAAAAGTTGTTTATTGTGATTTTGTGGAATCATCATTTAGAATATCAAGAAATGCTACTAAAGAGAAGTTAATGCTTTCATAGCCTCTAGGGACACTTCTCATAACATTATTGAATATATACATGGCTAAAGATTTTGATGCAAGTTGTTATTGAATTTGGAGGCAAAGTTATTTGTAGCTTTCATTCATTTTCACCTACATCAAAAGCAAGAGCACATTCCAATGTTTTCATGGTAGGATAGGCATGTGTCCAAATTTTGTGTATCCTAGAAAAAAGGTGAAATAATTTCACAAATCAAAGAAGGTATTGGAAAAAAGTTAAAAAGGAGAAAGCCTTACAACTACATTGTCATTTTGTGTATTAACATCTTATTAGATTTATGTTTTAGCAACAAACACATATCAAACAACGGACACCGAGACTTTATGCTCAAGAAACCGTTGAAGGGGAAATTATATTCAATCATTCATTACATATGTGTGTTTTATACAATAGGTCCTTTTATATAGAAATAGGTGACCATAACAATATTACCAATTTAGATATTCAGTTCAACTATCTACCACAATCTCTCGACCGATGCCATGAAATCCACAT
The DNA here is from genome assembly GCA_009831015.1 of Picea engelmannii. NCBI lineage: Eukaryota > Viridiplantae > Streptophyta > Pinopsida > Pinales > Pinaceae > Picea > Picea engelmannii. The sequence goes on from ML799283.1 coordinate 67,151, forward strand.
TCCTAACTTCTCTCATTGTTCTCATTTTTCATCCATACATAGACATTATGTATGATCTACTTCATTACAATCCAATCACATAATTTAGACATTAATGATCATAAGTAGGAGTTAATCCTTCATACTCCCCTTTAACAAATACTTGTGATTTCAATATTTAATCATCATCTTCTATCTCTTCAACTAATCTTTTCAATTGGTCCAATCGTCATCTTCTTCTTCTATGCTCTTCATATTCAATCTTCTGTATTCTTCATCTTAGGTCTTCTTCATTCCTCATCTTTGAGCTTTTCATTGTGTAATGAACCAAAATGCTCAAAATATCATAAAATAACAGAAGTAACACCATGTACAAAATGTCAACGTGGAGCACAACTCCAAGATAGATAAGTTACACAATAAATCCTTAAAGAATAGGGGAACCCCTCCAAATAACCAAATACCATTCATACTTCACAATTCCCATTCCACAATAATGAATACCTGATCTCTTATATATAGTTGTTCACACTTGCACATGAGGCCCCTTTTATCACTAGACCGACCCTATTACATATGTATTTACACATTACATGTACATTTAGGCCCATATATACCCCCCCCCATTGGGGTCATATCATATACATTTAGCCATATATATGCCCCCCTTGGTTCATAACATAGTACCCTCCTTCAAAAAGCTTTGTCCTCAAAGATTTGCATTTAAAGGCTCCACATGTGATGAAACCAAGTAATATGATTTTCTTATGTTCCTGCTTTTTTCATTCCATTTTTGATGATCTATCCATCCAAAATCAATTATTTTCGGTCTTAATCATTGGTGTCTAGTTGTTGCATAATTTTCTTTCCTTTGATTCCATGTATTTTTGTTGAATCTTCTCCAATTTGTAGTGGTTGTTGGTCTCTGATAATAGCTTGTTGAAGAGTATTTTGGTGATGCCTTGTTCCATGAATATTGACAATTATACCATATTCTTCCTTCATAATTTTGATATCGTCCTTCTTGTCTTCCTTGAAATGTTTCTTAGTAATGAGGGTACCGATACGGTTTCACATTTGACGGTTTTTCTTCACTCTTCACATGCATTTCATCTATCTTCTTTTCAGAGACAATGGCATCCTCGATCATCTTTTCTTGGTCCTTGACTACTCTAGCCTTGGAGATAATACCATCATATTTGGCATGTACATCCTCTAGATGGAGTTCAACTTCTTCAAGTATCCGTTGTTGACCTTCTTGAATCTTGTCTTATTTCTCCTTTTGAAGCTGCAAGGTGACCCCATCTATCAAATTCCGATGTCCTTCTTCAATTCTGGCTTGCATTTCTAACTTTACCTCATCCGTATTTAAGGATTCCTCAATCTTCTTGCAAATTTCCTCTTGCAGTCTTTTGGTAGATTCTTCATCCAAGATCCTTCTTTTTTCTTTATTTTGACAATTCTTCTTTTCCTCTTTCAATCTCTTAAACTCATACAATAGTTTTTTATTGTGGCTTCATAATCTGCATATCTCTTCATCTTTCTTTTTCAAATCTTCCCTTGATTCATCTTTTTCCCACCTGCCTTTGCTAGTATTTTCTTGCTTTAGGTTCTTAACCTCCTTAATGAGTGATTCATTAAGGGATATTATATTAGATAGCTCCTCACACTTCTTCTTAATATCTTCCTTTTCTTCTTTTAATTCATCTTGAATTCTATACATTTCTTCCATTTTTGTATCCCTAATCCATTTATCTCAGAAGAATTTTTCAAATTCTTCCCATGTGGAGTGGAGTCTAGTATCTTCATCAAGGATTCTTCACCACTTATGAGCTCCACCTAAAAAATAAAAAGATGCCCCACAAGGACTTATACCAATTCTCATACAATATTCCTTTACCATGCTCAACCATTCCATGGGACTAATTTCATCTTTATCTTCATCTACACTAAAGTTAGGTATTGTCATTGATTCTTAATTGAGGTCCAACCCCAATGCTTGACTTCCAACCTCAGTATATTAAGGATAAATGTGTCAAATAGTTATAATCCTTGTTCAAATACAATATTATAGGTTTTATCTTTCCAACGGATTTTGAATCAACTCAATCGGACATTCCAATAAAAAGTTATGATAGTTTTAAGTCAACATACATTGGAAACCCTAATTTGGAGTTTGTCCTCCTAGTTGACCTTACTTCTGATGTATCTCTGCAATTTCGGTCCTTATGAGTCTGAAATTGTGACCTGTATTACTTTGAATATTCTTCTTTGTAATGCCACAGGTATGACCAAAATTGGATGTGCCAAGTGGAAGTTATGGTAACTTTCCCACACCTTACTAATTTTTGGCCTTTCCAGGAGAGCGCACTTGTATAGCATGCCCCACGCAAAATAATTGATATAAAATTCTGAAAATTGTACCAGAAATACTATAGTCTGTCCAATTTCCAATGAAACTAGTCTCACTCAATTTGGATAATCTAGGAAGAATTTATGATTGTTTTACCCAGAACACTTGTTTGGGACTAGTCAATAGGACTAGTCAAATACCTTATCTTCCATAGAGTGTATATCCAAAAGTACAATGACCCAGAAGCTAAAATTTGTACCACATGTAATATGATAAGTCTTCTAAATATTCTTGGTTTTTCCTTCTGAAAATTCTCCAAGAAAAAGTTATAGTGAAAATGAAAAAATTTCTATCTTGAGGAGCAAAACCCTAGGATCGATGCTCTGACACCAAATGTAATGAACCAAAATGCTCAAAATATAATAAAATAATAGAATTACACACCATGTACAAAATGTCAACATGGAGCACAACTCCAAGATAGATAAGTTACACAATAACTCCTTAAAGAATAGGGGAACCCCTCCAAATAACCAAATATCATTCATACTTCACAATTCCCATCCCACAATAATGAATACATGATATCTTATATATAGTTGTTCACACCTGCACATGAGGCCCCTTTTATCACTAGGTCGGCCCTATTACATATGTATTTACACATTACATGTACATTTAGGCCCATATATGCCCCCCCTTGGAGTCATATCATATACATTTAGCCATATATATGCCCTGTTGGGTATGTGTTATATTCTTTGCATGTGTGTGTGTGTGTGGGTGCGTCAGATACGACAACTGCGTCTGACAATTTTGGATTTTGCTATTTTTAGCGGATTTGTAAATTAATCCAGGGTTTTGGTATCTACGAAATACTTAAAAACATTGTATATATTGTATGGCGAATGGTGAAATTTGATATAATGAAAATAAGAAAGGTTTTCCCGGTTGAGGGTTTCCGATATAAAATCTCTGTGTACTCTGTGTATGAGCGATTGATTAATTTCTGTATTGCTTAAGAATCTATATGCATTGCGTTACTTTGCAAGTTTAAAACTTACATGCCCCCCTTGGGTCATAACACATTGGTTCATTCTAGTCTCTTTGGCATTGAAATGTGTACCTGCAAATAAACACCAAATTTATCAATGTCCATATAAAAAGTCACCATCCACCAAAGTACATGGGTTGCTAGTTGTTATATTTGTCAAATTGTAGGAAATTTTTTATTGTACATGGTTTGTCAACAATTCTCGGATCACAGACCTTTTCCACTCCCCCTTGCATCATCATTAATAACCATCCTGGGTTTTCTTTGGTTTACCCATAACCACATCCTAGGTTTTTGTGGATTACCCTCAACCACTACAATTCTCAAGTGGTTTTCAGCTTACCATGAACCATTCATTACACCAAGTGGTTTTTAGTTGACCACGAATCAACAACAATCATAATAATGGGGGTATACTTGCCTTATCAGGGCTTACAACTATTACATCATCATTTTTCTCAAGTACATACAATTTCAAATACGTTTTCATTTGAAGCTAATCTAGCCAATTTATAAACATAAGACCATGACAAACTTATTTTCCATCATCAAAAAACATCATTAATGAGGATCATCAACTTATTAGGAATTTCATTTTCTATGGATTCACTTTAATTATTTTTGCATCTCTATTTTTAACATAAGGTATTATTTTTCATTACTTGTTCTTACTTTGCTTTGCTTCTTTACTCTTCTTTCATTTGGCTCATTATGCTTTCTCTTTTGCTTCTTCTTCTTTCCTTCACTTCCATTATGCTTCTTTCACTTCAATATTTCTTACTTCTTATGTTCATGCCAAGGAGTCCATCTTCTTCACTTTCAATCTTCTACTTTCTATCCTTGTCATCTACTTTTTATTCTACCATTTTCCTTATGTACCTAAAAAATAATATTTATTGGAGTGATATCAAAATCCAACAATATAAAGTATAAAGTATGACCGCTTGGCACATCACATAATATATTTGACTTAATTTTTCTTAACTCAACTAGACTCTCAACATTACTTGGTCTTTGATTCTTTAGGTGACTAAATACTTGACTTTAGCTTTAAGATTCACTAACATAAACTCTTTACATCAATAAATTCTTAACCTTGACATTCTTTACATTAATAAACACTTGACTTTGACTCCATTTGTTACTTGAGTTTGACTCTACACTATTTTGAACTTAGACACTCTTTACATTAATAAACACTTGACTTTGACTCTATTTGTTACTTGAGTTTGACTCTTTACACTATTTTGAAATTAAACACTCTTTACATTAATAAAAACTTAAAACTTAACTTTGGCACCATTTGTCACTTGAGTTTGACTCTTTACATTATTTCTTACATCAATAGACTCTCAACCTCCACTTGACTTTGGCCTCAAGAATCACTTTTCTAGTTTAACTTGGAAAAACGCTTCATTACAATCTTTGTCTATTTTCAAGACTTCATTACACACTATGATCTTTAGGTTCTATAGGAACGTGTTTGGCTATCTTCGACTTGGTTACCAATTACAAATTCAATTTCATGATATTTTTCACCAAAACAATTATTAAATAGCCCTTTTGAACTTCCTCATATCTCTTAAATATTTGCACCACCCTGATTTTCCATGAGTCGCCAAAAGAATTTACATACAACCATTCACATTTTATCCAATTTCCAAACATAGACTCCATGATAGCTAGGGTTTGAAAAACAAACTCTCTCCAAGATTACACGGATCTAAATATTGTGTTGATCTTAGCTATTCTGCATGATAAACAAAAAAATGGCACGCTGTGAAAGAAGACTGAGATATTCCACAATAAAAATTGACATGGGATCATTATAGCCAAATGACCGAGATTATAGATACACAGAGAAATTGTTAGCTGCCATACTTCTTGAAACAAGCTACCCTGGGAAAAGAAAGGCCAAGAAAACTATCGAGAATGTACTTCAGCCGCCACCGTTTGGGGACAGGAGCCACGGAACACTCTATAGAACCTGTGTGTCACTCGCACTACTCAGGAGCCACCGTTTTCTTTATCAACTACGACTAAGACTCAAAATTTCGCTTCCTGAGACTCAAACAACATGCACGTGGGCTTCCTGAGACTCAAACAACAATAGCAAATCCTTGATACAGTTAAGACTCGGTTCTCGTCATACTGAAGCTCAATCTATACCCAGGATGATACCTAGTTGATCCAAAAGTCAATGATGTCTCTCAAATTGCCAATTTTTTCTCTTTTTCTACTCAGCAGCGGATCATCGCTTCAGAAATAGTGATCTACAAATCTTTTGAGGAACACTAAATTGGTACGGAGTATACATATTCTACATCTTTCTGGATTTGAACATGTGATTTAGGAAGAAACACATGTTCTTAACCATTAGACCCACTTAGACTGTACAACAATAACTAATGTTACATTTTAGCTAATATTACGTTATACCTATAGATTTGATTTTTATTTTGATAATAAAAATTGAACCTTGTACGATCAAGATCAAATTAAGTGATATGTGTTTTTAAATGTATGAACTGGAGACTAAGAGGGTTCGATCTGGTGCAATCTATAGCAGAGGGGGAGAACAACTCAGCAAACATTGTGGCTTCTATGAATCATTGATGGCAACTGAGTCTATAACTTTCTCTTTGGCATATTCTTCACCTGCGTGCTTTCTCGACAGGTCCTTGGTGATGTGCTTACTCCTCTTTCTCTTTGAAATACACATCCAACATCAACTCTTTTAACTTATTTCGTGGTCTCTATTGGCACCAACAACTCAAACCAGCACATACAGAAGTATCTACCTTCTACTCTCTATAGCTCAATGCTATAGAGAGTAGAAGGTAGATACTTCTGTATGTGCTGGTTTGAGTTGTTGGTGCCAGCCAAGAGCACGAAATAAGTTAAAAGAGTTGATGTTGGATGTGTATTTCAAAGGAGATGTGTATTTCGTGATATTGATTAGATGGTTGAAGCGCGCAGAGAAGGCCCTAAGCCACTGACTAGTGCCACCAAATTCTCAAAATAAAAACAAATTAGGATCAACTCGTGACTGGAAATTTTTAGTCTTGATGTAATTTGGTTGTAAATAATATTTCATTTTTGCAAATTATTTTAAGAAAGAAAATAAAAGAATAAAAGAGGGCATAAAAGAAAAATTGATAAGGCCCCCTGCAATAATAATCACTTGCTCCTTACAATTTAAACCACGACCAAGTCTTTTTGAATTTATGCTAGTGAATAAATCTTGGCTAAACTGTTTAATCTTAGCCAAGTAGATAGGTTAGTTAGTGAATAAATTTGATCAAACTGTTTAAACTTGATCAAATAGCCCTAGGATAGAGTAATTTTTAGCCCAACAATATAATCTCGGTTAAATGTGTTAGGTAAATAGGTTAGAACATAGGATAGTTGGCTTTCCTTCAATAAAACAAGCATGGTGTTGGATGAGATTCATTATTTTGATGTTAGAAGGTTGTGTTCTAACCCCTTGATGGCAGAATGAAAGAAAATAACGCAAAAAACCCACAAATCCACGCTATCCTAAGTTTCTACAGTGCAATATGATTCGCTCCCCAGGATTAAAGAGTGCACCGAGATCTACGGTCGAGCAAACAGTGCTCAGATCAACGACCGACAAGTA